>JAHZNP010000729.1:0-39344 GCA_020615345.1 Triops cancriformis
CTTGTGCGAAAGATTAGGGGTGAAAAAGTTGCGCACTACCCCGTACCACCCCTCTTGTAATGGCCAGACAGAACGATTCAACCGCACCCTATGTGAAATGTTGCCCCATTATGGTGCAAGTGACCAGAAAGATTGGGATAAATGGCTCGATGCATGCCACCACTGGCTTCAGTCCGTACGAATTGGTTTTTGGTAGGCGAGCGAGAGTCCCCTTGATTTCCGATTTTGTCGATGAATCTTTGGCGATCGCCGAGCAAGCCCCGTATGAAAGTTACGTAAAAGACCTCTGCAAAACTTTGGCTGAAGCAAGAGCGTTGGTTCTCCAGTCCGTTAAAAGATCGCAGTCCAAAGAGTGTGTAGAACATGATGTTTCAAACATTAAAATTGGCGATAAAGTGTTTCTGAAGATGTTCCTGACTAAGAAGAGTTTGCTGTCCAAGTTGGCTCCACGTGCAACCGGTCCGTTCGAAGTCGTCAAGTGTTGGCAGCCTGATTTTGTTGTCCAGCGTGGTCGCGTCAAGAAATTGGTACATGGGTCAAATTTGCGTCGAGCTGGCGATGTGCTTCGTGATGTCCCTTCTACCGAAGATGACGACTCTGCCCGTCCTGACGATGTAACCCCGACTACTGAGACCGTCCCTGAATTGCCGACACCCTTAACACCACCATTTCGATGTTCCTGAAGAGTCGCTGTCCGAAGAACGTTTCCTGGCTAAGGAGTTTGTGAGCAGCAGCAGGCGCCGTCGTGTACCCAACCGGAAGTACCTCCCTTTGTAATGTTCCCTTTCCCCCTAGGTTTAAGGTTTAGGGTTAGGGTTAGGTTAGGTTAGGGGTTTCTCCCAGTAGGAGGTTTTTAGAGGTGGAGGATGTTGTGATCCCAGGTTGTTTTGGTCGCCATGTTGGCGAAGGCCCTCCCCTTGTCTCCTCCCCTTGGTTTTTTAATTGTTCCCCTTTCCTCTCCCACTATTGTTGTCCCGTAGATTCTACCTAACCGATGACGTTTCGGTAACGTTTAAGATAGAACAGTTAACAGACAATCTTACGTATAATTTCAGAAACCGAGGGTATATATAGTACTGCCGAACGGCAGTGCTATAAAAAATCGGTTACCAGCCACAGTAGGCAGGCAGTGCTCTGGAACGTTAAACGTAGTAGAAGAGGGATGGGACAGTTTACACGTGGGACAAACCGTACAAAAATCATTACTAATGAACTACGACAGGTTTGGATCTGAAAAAATTGTACACTTAGTGAATACGACGAAGCTTTCATGAGGAAATTTTCGTCGAAAAATATTGAACCGTTTTTGAGAACATAAATAAAAACTGAATTTTTGTCACTTTTTGTAAGAAACGGGTTCTGATTATTTCGTTGTAGCACTCATAGTGTGTATCTAAAAGTAAAATAAAAATTACTTTTATGTAGCTGACAAGTTAGAGAATAACTCCTCCAAAGGTTTGTTCTAAAATCGCTGTCCTTTTTTGCACGAGATTTTAAACTCCAAAGGGATGATTTTGTACGATTTGGACTCAGCCATTTGCATTGCCTTTTCTTGTTGTGAATAATCATTTTTTACAAAATCGTGAGTTTCCTTGCACTGACTTGAGCTAGGATGATTCCTATGTCGAAAGGGAGTATAACTGTTAAGTTTTCGTTTAGATATTTCAAGTCTATTATGTATTTTTAAAAAAGGCTACCGATTAGTTTTCTTATGGCAAAACACACGGGCAAATCGCACTACACCCAAGTCCAAATTGTATCCGCGGTATCTTGTTTTGGACAGTCGGAGGAGACTCCAGTTTTCATGGGTGTTTGGTGTTATTTTGTTTGTGTTTTTCAAGCGTACAATACCTCATTTGATAGTCAGGACACCAGGCCATCTAACGAGTATAGTTTTAGGCTACAATTTTGACTCCACGTGAAGTGAAAAATAAACTACAGAAAAGTGTCCACACTGTCCCATCCCTCCTCTAACATCACCTGTAAGCAAGGCGTTTGATGCCTTTGAGAGATTTGATTGCTAACTTTGGAAGTACCTTGTCATTTCCCGTAAAAGCGTTAAAGCTTGTAGTCCTTGGTTAAACTATTGTACACCAAGGTGACTGTTGAACTTTGTTAAATCTTATTGTTAAAACTTACTCTTCGTTAAATACACTCCATTTCTGTTACTCTTACTTTAAGCACTTTTGCCTCCAGTCGCGACACAAGTAAAAGGTTGAGAAACCTGGTACCCCGCTCGACTAGCTACCAAATCCAAATTCTTATTCTGCCTTCAGCAATTAAAGTTCAACACAGGCATGTTCCCTCTGTATCAGTGTTCCCTATCTTTTGAAAAAGATCCAGATCCGATCAAAGATCGGATCGGATCGGTGCTGTTGTGTAATTGATCGGATCGGATCGATTTTTCTTCGGAAAATGAAAGATCCACGACCTCTCACGGCCGTAAAAGTAATTGTCGAACAAACAGAAGCACTGTAATTGTCGAACAAACAGAAGCGCTGTAATTGTCGAACAAACAGGAGCGCTGTAATTGTCGAACAAACAGAACCTTGAAAGAAGAAGATAGCTTGTGCCGAACGTGTATTAGAAGTGGACTCGCATAGTTGACACACAATGATCTTAGAAACAAGGTTGGTTCATCTGCTCCCGCCTTCCTGGGGAATCAGCTCACGCTGTCGCGTGGATGACGTCGCTCGGAGCAGACTTAATGCGCTGCTTTTAAACAGAACGACGTTGTGCGTTTTATCCACTATTCTTCTAAAGGTTATGTGTCTACTTATCCGTTTTTTACTTATTATTTCGTATATAATTACGTTTTAGATGTTAGTGTGGATTTTATCAACTTTATTTTTTATAGCTAGCTATGAAATAATAAAATGTTCTACTCCCTTAAATTCGATGGATTCAATTTTTTTTATAGAACCAAGTTTTCTTTCTGCAGTGAAAAGTTTTCTTGCTGCAGTTACCTTTGCTAAGCATAGAGTTAACTATAGAATTGTCATAGCATCGAATACAGATTATCCAGCTCCCTTCTATATACTGACAACTCACTATAATTTTTTTATGTCAATGGATTCTGTTATTGGCTGAGCGAATGTCTAAGTCTCGCGCGGTTAATAATGATAACACACTTTGGCTTGTCACAACGTTTATTCTCTCGTACTCAACTTCTGCTCACGATACCAACGCCTCTCGTCTCTAGCACGTGCGACACCACACCCTTCCTTCGCTCGTTTTTTACCTTTCACCTTTTCGCTACTCGCTTGAACTCTTACTGACCCTTACCAGGTTATCGCCGTTCTACCTTTTTAGCACGTGCTGCCCGAGGCGGTCAGGTTATACGAAACAAAACCTTTTCTTTACCAAAATAACATTCCCATCGGGAACACCCCCACCCCCGTTATTGGTCACAGTAACTTAACTACGCCGTTGCTTCCAGTAGACACAATTTGGCGGCTGGACGAAGCGAGTCGCCGCTCTTCGTACGCACGACGGCGGTTCGCGTCACTCCGTCTCGTCCTGGAAATGTCTTAATGATCCGGCCTAGTGGCCAGTGGTTTCTTGGGGCGTTTACGTCCACCACTAGGACAATGTCATCTGGATCCAGATTTCTTTTGGGAGCCAGCCACTTCCGTCTCTCAATTAACGACGGCACGTATTCCCTTAGCCATCGCTTCCAAAACTCGTTGATGAGGGTTTGGGAGAGCCTCCATCGCTTTCGCATATCCACCTCTTCTGGCGCGGCAACGTCCAACGGAATACTGGTGTTGGCGCGGCTAAGGAGGAAGTGGTTGGGCGTCAGAGCTTCAGGATCTTTGGGGTCGACGCTTACGTGTGTTAACGGTCGCCCGTTTAAAAGCGCTTCCACTTCCGCCATCGCTGTGACGAGGACCTCGTCTGACGTGGTTCGGCCGTTCAGGATTTTCTTCAGCGCGTCCTTGGCCGAGCGAACTATTCGCTCCCATACGCCGCCAAAATGTGGAGCTGCTGGCGGAGAAAAATGCCACTCGATGAAGTCTTGAGCCATTGCCGTGGCGACCTTGGCTTTGTTCCACCCTTGGACGGCGTTTCGCAGCTCCCTCTCCCCCGCAACTAAATTTGTGCCATTGTCGGAATAAACGACTCTGGGCTTACCGCGTCTATCGCTGAAGCGCTGAAAGGCCATGAGGAAAGACTCGGTGTCTAAGGTGTACGCTATTTCAATATGTACGGCCCTCGTGACGAGGCACGTGAATAAACATCCGTACCTCTTTACGGCCCTCCGAAACACAGTAACGTTCCACGGACAAAATAGTCAACACCAGTGTTGTTAAAGGCAGGGGTGTGCGCTTCAAGTCGGCATCGGGGAAGCGGTGCCATGAGAGGGATGGCGGGCTGAGCGCTGTCTCTCCGGCAGTGGGGGCACTTCGAGACGTATCTTCGGATAGCTTGCCTGCCCCGCAGTATCCAATATTGTTGGCGCACTTCGGCCAACGTTCGTTCGCTGGAGGCATAATGCAGGCTTTCGTGCACCCGTCCGATGACTAACCGAGCGATTTCGCTGTCAGGCGAAAGAATTACAGGGTTCTTAGCCTCGGGATCTAGCGCAGCGTATTCCAACCGTCCCCTACTTCGCAAAATCTCTTTCTCGTCCAAATAAGGATTCAATTTTGCGAGGCGTGAGCTGGACGGTATGGATTCGCTTCGTTGCAGATGCTGAATTTCTTTGGCAAAAGCCGTCTTTTGTTCCGACCTTACGCAAGTCGCCAACGTATTTGCCAGCTCGATTGCCGTCAAACTCAGTGTATTTGCCGTCTGGCGCTGTGATGGGCGGGGCTTCTGGCGTCGGTTCGCCTCTTTCTCGCCTCCGGCGTTCCGAACGGTCTTTAGGACTGCTATGAACCGCTTGATTACGGCAACGACGCGCAAGGCGGACGTCAGGGAAGACTTTCTTTTCAGCAACTGCTGTACAAGACATTGGTTCTCTTCTGCTTGTACTGTTCCGATCCAGGGCTCAGTCAGCAACTCTGAGTCGCTTTCAGGCTCCGAAACAACCTTTTTAGGCGGCCATTTCTCTTCTTCCTCCGTCAGGAATTCAGGTCCCCGAAACCAACTCTCGCGATCCCATTCCTCAGCGTGTACACCTCGACTGCATTGATCGGCGGGATTGACTTTCCCAGGCACGTGGCGCCACTGCTGCGCCCTCGTGGCTTCCAAAATCTCTCCGACTCGATTCCCCACAAACGCCAAAAATCGTCGTTTCCGGCTGTGTATCCACTGCAAATTGGTTTGAGAGTCCGTCCAGAATATTGCGTTGTGCAGTTGCGTTTTCAGGCTTTGACATATGATTTTGCCCAGACGTACTCCGAGGACCGCCCCGGACAGCTCAAGACGGGGTATGGTGAGATATTTGATGGGCGCGACTCTCGACTTGCTCATAACAAATCTTGTTTCCCATCCGCTACCCACGGGAATACGAAGAAACGCCACTGCCCCGTACCCTTGCTCGGCTGCTTGTGTAGGGGGCCTTTGAATAGGCATCTCGGGATCTTCAGGTCTGCAATGCTTGCCAAACTTTGCCGCCAGTTTTCCCATGTCTCTAGGAGTGGTTCAGGAGGCTGTTCGTTCCACTCGGTCCCATGACGCCAGAGGCTTTGGAGAAAAACCTTAGCGAAAAGAACGACCGGAGCCAAAAATCCGAGCGGATCGTATATCTTCGCAATTTCACTCAGGATTTCTCTTTTCGACGTCATCTTGGCAGCGACGTCAAGGCGAAATGTAAAAACATCTTCCTCGCTGCTCCACCAAAGCCCCAACGTCCGCTCAGTCGGCAATGGGTCACGCGATAAGTCCAGACTCGGGTCCAACCATTCCGATTTGGGAATTTTCTCCATGGTCGAGCGTGATGTAGATGTCCACTTCGTGAGGCGAAAACCTCCTTTGGCCAAAAGTGTTGTCATGTCCAGTGCGATCTTTGCCGCTTTGTCGATGTAGCGCAGGAGTCAAGGAAATTATCCACACAAATGTTGGAGGAAACCTTCTCTGCCGCTTCAGGGAAATCTTGCTTGTGGTCCTTGGCCGTGCGGTGTAAGGCATAGATGCTTGTCGTGGGCGATGACACCGCATCGAATACGTGTACCATCATCTGGTACGTCTTCGGTGTTTCGGGCGACCCCGGGGACCTCCATAAGTAGCGGAGTGCGGATTGGTCACATTCGCGGACGCGTACCTGGTGGTACATTTTTTCTATATCCGATGCGATTGCGATTTCCCACATGCGGAACCTAAGTAAGATTTCAATCAGATTCGTGGATAAATCGGGACCTTTTAATAACGCGTCATTTAAGCTTCCTGCTAGGTGGCGTGCGGACGCATCGAACACCACGCGAAGTTTGCCAGGCTTGTTTGGATTTGTGACCGCGTGGTGGGGCAAGTACAAAACCTTGACGGGTACTGCAGGCGAAGTCTCTTCCGTCAGCTTAGCGAAGCCATCCTTCACATATTCGTCAATCGTCCGCTCGTATCCCTTTGCCAGGGTCGGGTCTTTCATTAACCGGGCCTCTAGCATGTAGAAGCGGTGCAGAGCGTAAGTTCGATTGTCTGGTAGATCGGGTCTATCCTGCTTCCACAACAGAGCAGCTTCGTATCTGTTGCCCACGTTTTTCGTTGTTTCTTCCAAGAGCTGCATAGTGCGCTGGTCTTCGTCTGACCGCGGTGGCTTTGACGTGATGCCTAGGCAGTTGACATACCATAGGGTTTTCACCAGAGTTTCTGGCTCGTCAGCCTCCACGTACGAGTTGATCATGTTGACTGCGCTTACGTTGGGTCTACCGCCTTGTAGAAGGACGGGACCAAAAAGAGTCCAGCCGAAGGGAGTAAGTACCGCAGCGGGGATCTTCTCTCCCTTAGCGGGCTTCACGACTGCAAGCTGCTCATGTACGTGTATGGTTGCATCGGTACCCAGTAGGAGCGTGATGGCTTCTGGTACCTCCACCGGGAGGGGAATGCCCTCAAGGTGACTGTATTTATCGGCTATGTTCTTCAAACTATAACGTCTATCTGCTCCGGTCAAGCGCGGTACGACCAGCGTCCGTTCCATTTGCTTCGTGAAGACTCCATCTACTGACGAGATGGTGTAACTGACTGCCATGCTCTGGATAACTGGATCTTGGCCATGGAAGGTGCGTGGGCGTATACGAATACTCGGGCCTTTTAGTCTCAGCTTGCGCGCCGCGTCGCTTCGAGTAAGTGATCGGTCGCTTCCGGGATCGAGTAAAGCATGCGTGTACAGCTTGTACTCGCCGTTCTGGATGCAAACGGGAACGACTGGTAACAGCGACGTTGGCGTTGCCTGCCAATGCTGGGTGGCATTGACGCTCGGCTGTTCTCTGTACGGTGGTCTTCGGGATGTAGCAGCTGCTGCCTTCACAGTTGATCCATGCAGAAGCGGATGATGCCGTTTCTCGCATCCGTCGGCGTCACACCTTCCCCGTTTGCGGCATTCTCGGCTTCGGTGTCCACTTCCTAGGCAGGCGAAGCATAGGCGATTTTCCTTCACGATGGGCCAACGTTGTTCTGCATTTAGAGCCGCAAACGTACCGCAGTCTTTTAGGTGATGACTTGGTTCTTTGCACGCGGCACATAATGCCTCTGCTTGTTCGTGCTGAATCGCGTGGACACGGGGCTGCCCGGCGTAGCTCCCGCTTGTCTTTCGAGTAGCAGTAGCCCCTTTCCCGGCATAATCGTTCGGGCGCGCCGCCTTTTTACTCATCATTATTTCCTCCAGAAAGATGTCGAAATGTTCCAGGTTCAAGACCTCGGGTTGGGCTTTCCACACTCGCTTCCCCCATTTGTCTTGATATCTTTCTGGTAGCTTGTCAACGAGCTGCGAAAGTGTGCCTCCTGAATTCAATTCGCGAGTAAACTTGTATTCCACTAGCGTGGACACGGTTTCGTGAACTTCGGCGGCGAACTTTCTCAGTGCAGCGTTGTCCTCTTTTCGCATAGGTTCTATCGCCAGAAGCTGATCCGTATAGGCACGTGCGATCCAGTGCGGGTGTCCGTACTTCCTATGGAGCTCTTCTAGGGCTCTCCGGTAGAGGGCAGGTCGACATAAGGTGCCGGCGATCGATTTTCTGACATCATCCGTTAAGAGCTCCCTCAGATAGGTAAGTTTGATGGCATCGGAGCAGCGCATCGAATCGATCATGGACCGAAAAGAGGAGATAAACATGGGCCATTTTTTCGGGTCACCGTCAAATTTTCTTATATCTAGTTTAGGCGCACGACACGTGACCCGGTTGCCTCCGTTTTCTTCGTCGTCTTCGCCGTATATCCAGCGATCATCGTCTGTGGTAACGGCGACCGTACTTCTTCTTGGGATGGCGCCGCGGTCTTCGCTGGGGCATGGAGGGCGGGCCGCCGTATGATTATCATTCGGCTCTGCTACGCTGGGCAGTTGCCTTTGACTCGGAGGTTGAAGGTCGCTTCTCTTCTTCATCTGTTCTTCCAGCGACCGCCGTTCGTTGCGCTCCCGTTGTAGCATGGAGATCAAGTACTCTTGTCCTTCTTCCAAGTTATCAACAGTTTCCCGCAAAACGCGTTGCTCGTCCAGTTGCGCCTTTAGCTTCTCGATTTTGGCGTCCCTTTTTCGCAGGTAAACGCTCAGGTTTTCGATATCTGTTTCCCTGTGCTGCGCGTCGAATGGCTTAGATGCTACACCGTGCTGAAAAGTTTCTTTGGGATTGTGCGTCTCGCGATCCAGCGTGGACAGGTTTTTCCACTCTTCGCTGCTGACGATTTCGGCTGTCACAGTTTGCACGGTAGGGTTTTGCCCCGGCGACGCTTCTTGTGCCCCGAGGCTGACGAGGGAGTTCATGCTTGAGCACGATGTAACTGACGACGCTCTTGTTGCCAGGTGATTGTCAACTTCCGCCTTGCAACTCATGTGTTCTTCCCGGAGTCGATATGCCCATCCATCTTGACTCCGACCGGATAGGGTTTGCAGCCTTGCGTTGAGATCTAGGCAGGTTTGGAAATGCTCGACCATGCGAGCTCGCAAAGTCTTCAATATCGTTTTACGCTCTTGCAGCTTGATAGCAGCGCGAATACGATTAATTTGCCTCGTATGCTGCGACTTTTCATGTATCCTTAGGGCTTTAACTGCATCAGGGCTCGCCATGACTTCGGAATCTTCGTCATCAGCCAACGGGACTGGAGGCGTGTCCGTATCCATTTTTCGGCTCGGCACTCCCGGGTTTCGGCACCAAAATTTGTTATTGGCTGAGCGAATGTCTAAGGCTCGCGCGGTTAATAATGATAACACACTTTGGCTTGTCACAACGTTTATTCTCTCGTACTCAACTTCTGCTCACGATACCAACGCCTCTCGTCTCTAGCACGTGCGACACCACACCCTTCCTTCACTCGTTTTTTACCTTTCACCTTTTCGCTACTCGCTTGAACTCTTACTGACCCTTACCAGGTTATCGCCGTTCTACCTTTTTAGCACGTGCTGCCCGAGGCGGTCAGGTGATACGAAACAAAACCTTTTCTTTACCAAAATAACATTCCCATCGGGAACAGATTCGATACAAATCGTTAAAAGTATATTTTTTGTATTGGAGTCGCTTCCATTTTACCAAGTATCTTTTATGCATTAAAATCAACCTTCACTAAAATTAAATCTTCATTAAAACCAAATGATGTAATTTAACCACGATTTAAAGAGAAAAAGGCATGGGCAGGCAGCTGTCCAAAACCTTAACAAGCAAAGGAAGCAAAGGCAGAAAAAATAAGAAAATAGCAAGTTAAGGAGATCCATGTGATATTTACCGTCATTATCAATTCTTATTATAAAGATAATAAAATCTATGAGTACAATAATAATAATGGCATGCATTTTCTACCTTTTACGCTAACAACACCTGGGACGAGAGACAAAAACACCACAGTAACTTTGTTTTCATTTCGCGCGCCATGCCTTTGGCTGTGGCCGCTGATTGGCATTGCTCCGAGTGACGTCGACGCTCGGCAAATTCAAACACGAAGTTCTCAGATGAGCCAACCTTGTTTCTAGGAACCTTGGTTGACACAGGCAGCAGAATTTTACTGGTTAATATGAAATATTATTGTAGTATTTTGCATTTTGTTTCCTTGCAATTCGTTGTTATTTACCGCTGCACTTGAAAAAAATATGGGGAAAAAATCGTAAAAGGATCGGATCTTTGATCAGATCGGATCGGATCGAAAAATTTCTCGATCCGGATCGGGATCTTCTAAGAATCTCGAGAGAACGGATCGGATTGGATCGGCAGAGCTTGACCAATGATCGAGAAGGATCTGGATCGTCCGAAAAACAAAAGATCCGGAACACTGCCCTATATACTCTGCGAAAAGACCCATAAGGAAGGGGCTACATTTTCCCTCTGTATAGCCTACTTATAACCCTTTTTCCCATTTTTGGTTTAGAAGAAAGGAGCATCTGGCAACCCTGTGCCCACTGAAAAGCGGGGCAGCACAATTGATGGCGAGTTCCGTTTGCAACACTGGTGCGCACCAAGTTTTTAAAACACAGCAAATAGTTGTGTTTCAAAAACTGAAGTTTTTGAGGCACAGTTGTGTTTCAAAAATTCAGTGCGCACCAGTGTCGCAAATGGGACTCGCCATGAGAGGATGAAATTTTTTACCATTTTCAGGCGATTCCGTACAAACCAATAATCAAATTTGAAAACGTTTAAAGTAAAACTCAGTCTGAAAAATCGGCCTTAACTTAACGAAGAATGAGTCTAATTTTTCAAAATATCAGCCTTAAAAAATGCACACGTCAATTTCTTAAGGAGAAAAAAAAACACATAAAATGCCTCGCAAATGCAGAGGATCATTTACCGTTACATTACTGTCAAAAGATTTTACACAATACTTTATATTTATCGCGCAATCGCCTGAAAATATTACAGTGTAATTCGCCCACAAGAGTATAATCTACTCGGCTCTTGACAGGTTTTTTTACTGCAAACTGAGAGGCAATGTTGAATTTGTCATTATAAACAAAGGTGAGTTTTTATTAACACTTCAAACTTAACCAAGAGAAAATTTCCTCAGTAGGTGTAATTTCCTATGACACACATCCACTATGGAACAATCTATGGGGCTATCCTATGAACAATCACTATCCACGATACATCTCTTTATCGTACTTTCTAACAATTACACAATCGATTCTGACGCTAATTTGTGCACAAGCCTTAGATCGCATCCCATACGTCATCAGTGTGAAACGACCTTGTACACCACCGGAGAAAAATAACAATTGGTAATTTCACGTACTGCGGGCACGGTGGGGCTAAAACAATTTTCAAGATATATCCACAGTTGCCCGTGTAAGTACAATATATTCCGTAGCTAAGACAACAGGAATGCTTTCACGAACAAGGTTTCCTATTATGACCGTTGCAAAAGCAAACATACGCTTATAATGTGCATGTGGTGATACACAAGCTGTTACACGTTTAATAAGACTTATCCCAAAGTAGGGTTCCTGGTTGCGCTGTCTGTCTATTTTGAAAGATAAGCATAATTTTCAGCATACCTAGAGTTGTCACACAAATTAGATGGGAGGTTGTAGAACAATCACCTATGCAGTTTCCCACAGATGTACAGTAGAGGGCGAAAAAAAAGGGTGGGGACAGCGCGCTTAAATGGCACGTGCATGTCCAGGCAAGCGCCAAGCTCCTTCCGCGGGGTTATGCTTTTGCCAACAGTCGAGGCAAGCGGGGAGAAGACAACCCTTTTTAAGCACTACCTGGGCATGCCCGCGCGCATTGTACCTGTTTTCCCTCCCTTTTTTTTGCCCTCTACTTGTACAGATTCAGTACGTGTGTTAGTACCGTCACCTGTGAATTTCCTCTTGGAACCTTCTTCGGCTCCACCGTAGCCTTGAAGTTTTCCGTAAAATAATACTTTTAGTCATTCCCTTCTATTGTACAAACGCGTCTTTCGAGGAGTGTATCACTGAAAGGAAGGACACTCAATTGTTCGATTCTCTAATTCAGTCTAGTGCACTGGCAGTCTACTCACCGAGACAGTAATAATGTCACGGCTGATATCAATAATGAAACGCAGGTAGAAGGCAGAGAACTTGCTGATTTTGGTATGCCTTTCAAAGATAATTCACTAGAGTTGTCACTTCGGTAATTGGAAGTGTCGGTTTCATGTGTTCCTACCACATGAACATAATTGGGGTGAGTTTTCTTTTCACGAAATCGATTATCACCATGACCATGACGAATGCGATGCACGGGGATGTTGTTACCATAAATACTCCCGAGTTCCCTGTTCTCGTAAGCAGAGGGGCTTTCATCTAAGCTAGGAAGGAAGTCCCCGCATGCTGGGAAATGTTTAGGGACAGGCAACATATTTGAATGCTCCCCGACTTTAAACAGCAAACCCATACCGACCTCGATATGAAATGATAAATGACAATGAAAAAGCCAATAGCCTAGATATATATAAAAAAAAATTAACAGTCGGAAGGATGGTACTTTGCAGACTTCATACCAGGGTTTGTAGCCAGGAATCTCACAATTACATAACCACCGTCAGGAACGGAGACTGTATCCTTAATTGGTGCACCAACAAGCTTCCGTTTTATTAAGCCATTCAGATCACGGGCTTTAACTTCCTCAATTGTGGTAGTAGAACTCAGGCGCTCCATCGCGACAACCCGGAAAGCAGTTCCGTGAAGGTGAAATGGATGTGTAGCATCGAAAGTTACACCTACAGATGAAATGTTTCTCTTGGCTAAGTGCGAAGTGTTAATAAAAACTCACCTTTGTCTATTATGACTAGTTCAACCAAAG
Source organism: Triops cancriformis (assembly GCA_020615345.1). NCBI lineage: Eukaryota > Metazoa > Arthropoda > Branchiopoda > Notostraca > Triopsidae > Triops > Triops cancriformis. The sequence continues at coordinate 12,840 of JAHZNP010000729.1, forward strand.
AATCCAGTTTGACATTTAGTACGTAGGGGCATTGGCAGTATTCCTTTGTGCAATTGGAGACCGTTGACTCGTTGCAAAACAGTCCGGGGGTTATTTGCTCTCGTTGGGAAAGTGGAGGAAACGGGGGCATCATCATGCTGATGTCGTTGATTTGAGGCGTGAACAACCGATGCTGCTTCTCGACTACGCATAAAAAGAAGATTAATTCTCATCAACTGTGTGTAATTTTTCTGAAGTTTAAATATGGTTTATGAACTCTCAACATTTAGAAGCTTCCGACAAGATCAAAGACTCTTTGTCAAAGACTATTGCTCAGTAAAAAGTGCAAACTTTATGTAAGGAATAATCATACACGGAAACGACAACACAGATTACGTAAAAAATTATAACAATCTACAATTCTTACTGTGTTGCCTTCCTTACAAGAAAGGGGTTCAATTGTTTCCACTGTGTCAACCGAAACATTTTACGAATGAAGTTTCTTAACAAAAGTTATAGAAATATAACACACAACTTATAGGACAATACGTTTAGAGTTTAGGCATTCGTTGCGTAATGTAATGTTGTACCTATTAGTATTTGTGCAGTGGTGAAACAAGTGTCCTTTTTCATTAAGAATGCACAAGTGTTTACGACTTTGGCCAGCTAACGTAAAAGAAAGAACTACCTGCAAAAATTGGGTAATGTGTAGGGTCATGGAAATGTTTATTGTTCACCGCATTGAAATCGTACGCAAGGTAAAACTGATGATCGGGTTTCTTGGCCCAACTACCGTCACTCTCGTCTAGAGAGTCAAGCTCCGTTACCACAATCTCCTCTTCCGATCCCGGAGCTACGTTCATCGGGTTTAAAATCTAGGTCACGGAACAATCATAAATAATGAAATGCCGGCAGCGGTGATGAAAGCTAGTGCTTACTCTTCCAATTCTTATAGTATTCTCGTATGTCAAAACTCCTCTTGGTTCCCCACTGGCATTTGGCACTCCTTCATACTGCAAAACCGCCGCTTGGAAAGTCTTCGTAAAGGTACAGTCTAGAAGTCCGTGAAACCGCATCCAGTACACATCAGACTGAGCAGATGCGTGGAGTACAAAATCGTAACGCTCTCCCGCGCTTATAACCATCGAGTCGACTTCTACTGGCTCAATTGGACTTCCGTCACTGGCTATTACCAGTAGTGTGTGGTTGTCAATTGACATCTGCACAGGACAATTCAGCACGCCAGTGCCAATAACGCGGAAACGGTAGCTTTTCCCCTAAAGCATTTATGCCGGTCATTCTAGTTGTGTCGTAGCTGCTTGGCAAGTTTACCTGCGCCACCACAAATCTCGCTAAAGGCATCAGTTCAGCAGGTGCTTCGTATTTTTCAGGCAGATGAAATCGCCCCAAACCATTGATTAACATACTGCTTGGTTTGTTATCCCCATCATCATGATGATGAGACACAAACTTGGCCAAACCTAACTCGCTTATCCAATCCTGTATCATGATAATGTGTTCGGGAAGATCGAACTCATACTGACCAATATGAGGATCTCTTTCCGAAGTTTGCCGAACAACAAGAGCTCCAAAAATCCCATCAGCTCTTTGGAAACCTATTGTCAAACCATAAAAGAGAAAGTCACAAATATAAAATTACGTAAGCACAGGAACTCAAGGGCAGTGCGCACATTACATAACATTTACTCCAACTTCGCTAATGAAACGGGTTGCATCAACTGCATAGTCTGCGCATGCCACGCGTGGTGTATATCAGTATAACATTACCTGAATGGGAATGATAGAAATGGGTACCAGGATTACGCGCCCAAAATCGGTATCGAAATGTAGTGTGTGGCGGAATGGGGCACTGCGTAACATGTGGAACACCGTCCATATATGGTGTTTCTAACATGTGTAGGCCATGCCAATGCAAACTACTACTCTCGCCGCCCAGATGGTTGGTTACGTCTACTACAACTTCATCACCTTCGCAAACCTGTTCAAAAATATGAAAACGAAAAAAATCATAAAACAATTTCATATTGCCATGCAGGCCCGTAACCAGGATTTCTTTGGAGGGAGGGCATTATGCAAATTTTTTGGACACTTGGAAATTCTCCTATCTTCACCATTATAAATTCAAAATTTCGCTGGGGAGGAGGGGGAGTCAAACCCCCTCCCAAATTACCCTTGTTACTATGGTATACTCACATAACATGACAAATAGAGAAAACGAAAGAACTCATGATGGAGCAGCATTTTACCTGTAGGCTGGGTCCAGGCAGCTGCCTATTGATCACAGCTATACCTCTTTCTACTCCGTTTGCAGGGACACAGTCAGGTAAAAAGCAATCTGTTGCATTGAAGGGACAGGCCTTGCAAGCCTTGCTTAATGTCAGGTAATACTCCAACGTGAAATGGTAACGACACAGCATCGGCGGTGCTCCATTTATACACGGACGTTGACACTCATGTGTACCTGTTATGAAAGGGAAGTCTTCGTTTTAGTCCTATTCTCTGTTGATTGTATAAATAATCCAAGACGTTGTGCAGTCTCGCGTCTTATATGCAGAGCGTAGTTCTATTTTAGACTGTACTTGTAAGTAGTTCATTTATAGTCCGTAACATTTACCAAATGAGTGACAGTTACAGTTACCACAGTGACAGCAACCGTTACCATATGTGTGAGGTGTGTTATGTCTAGGATGAACATTCGTCCCGTTTTGAACGGGACTGTCCCGTTTTTTCCCTATTTTTAGGCCGTCCCGTTTTTTTCACCAAAATGTCGGTCTTGACCCGTTTTCCGAAGAAAACGTACGTACTTTCACACTGATGAATTTAGATTACTGTTCGTATACGAAATCCTTTGCCGACAGCATGGTTTCTACTCTACAAACTCACATTTCGGACGGAGGTGCCCCATGCATGGTGTAACTTCGGACGAGCGTGGGCACGTTTGGACACAAACTATTTTTTGGTGGCAAATATTTTTAAAAAACTTAGTTTTTATAATGCACACGTGGAAAGATAAAAGTTATTGAATAGTTCTTCCTATATGATCTATAAAACTGCCGAAGGTGACCATTTTTCTTTTTCCCGAAGTAGAAACATGATCAACATGTATCGTCCCTTTCAAAGCTTCGACTCTTGGATTGTGTAAAATTGTAGCGACGTCTGTTTCGTTACAGCTCCACACTCTTTCTCTTTTGAACACATCACTGCTACGGCAAAGACTTCCAATATCCATCGTCTAAAAAAAGCCACCATTCTTTTATGTCTATCAAATGGGCACGTAAAATATCTGTCCGAAAGTGCCCATAAAACCCAATCCGAAGGTACCCCGCACACCGGGTTGAAATAAGAAAATCAAAAACTCGGAATACAAAAGAAGATTTAAAATTCAGACTTCGTCAATTTATAATCTACTGTATCACATTATTAAAGAGTCCACCTGAGTAAAAATAAATGATACCCTTCCGATTAAAGCAACGGATTGACGCTGGGTATATTATGTTGTGCGTGGGATTTCCACACAAACATGCCTAACTTCCAAACTGCTTAATTCGTCCATAAACGGTGGGAATTTCCGCGAACTTCAGACACCGCAGACCCCTTTCTAATAACAAACCCACTTCCGTAAATTTTAAAGGTTTTTCCCAGCGAGCCAGAACTTTCAACAGAAAATACCGATATTTTTGTCTTTTTAAATCGCTGCGGAAATTTTAAATTTTCAAAATTGGATTTTCATTAAAATGGGGTTTTATTATTATTATTATTATTTATTGCAACAACTAAGGCACAAAGCCTCTTTGTGCCTTAGTTGTTGCAATAAATAATAATATGATGTCCAATTTCGCGATGTCCAACTTCGCGAAATCCTAAAACACTAGCATTGTGGAGTCTATCTAGCCTTAATGAGAAAAATAACCCCTTTTACAAAATTGCGTATGTAGTGCAATAACGCCGTAGACGATAGTACGTCGAACAATTGACGTGGTTCGTCTTTAAACTTTTAAATAAATTTAAAAATTTCGCGAAAACTTCCACCGTCTACGGACGTCTTTGTATAGAACTAACAATTCTTCATCTACAAGAGATATGTTCCTGCAGGATTTTCATTACAAAAACTAGTCTCGTATGTCCCTATTTAACTCAAGTGAACGGAGGTGCCCCACTCTCCCCTAACGAGCCTCCCTCTCCCCTACGCTTAAAAAAAAAACGTATGTCCCGTTGTGACATTCGAATGTCCCGTTTTGATATCAACGAAATATGGTCACCCTAGTTATTGTCACTGGGCAGTAACATAATGAATCTTAGATAGTACAAAAGATAGTCAGAAAGAAGCCTGCCAGAAGCCAGAAGCCCAGTACTAATTTATGACACAGCGGCCTCAATTCGCAAACCGTTCGTAAAACAGTTAATTCAGACTCGTTGGTCATTAATTAACAGCCTGTGTTGCACAGCTCAACTTCAGTTACGGACCTAATGACGAAAATGTTTCATTACATCAACTTCTGAAGTACTACTTCTTCAAAAACTTCGAGTTGCAGTTCAATTCTTATGTAATATTCTCCTCAGTAATAAAACAACCATTATTATCTGCATGTATTAATTAGTTTTTAAAACTATCTTAAGACCTCGCTATACCCAACTCTCGTATAGTAAAATCTTTGCGCAATTCTTTCAATGAAAACAGAAGTCAGAGAGTCAATTTGTTGTGGAATTTATACGTGGGAAATTTCAAAATCTATTCAGTGATTCATCCAAAATTAGCAACCGAATTGGATTCTGTTTTTGTCAAATCTAGTCAAAAGACACTAATGCACGTCAAAGGTATGATAAACGGCATTTTTTAAATTGAAAAATACTACTTTTTTCTAATTACCTGAGTCCTTGAACGTGTAATTCACATTAATGCGAATCTGTACTTTTTCTGTAAAATTAAATCTCATTTTCAAGAACATCTTCATAATGTAATCAAAGAATTATAATGCAATTACAGCTCTCATAAAGTCTTTATTTTTTCACACTACAAACTAGATTTACTATTTAGGCTATTAGAGTTTTTCAAAACCACTTTGTTTACTGCAAAGTTCACCACTTTCATCAACTTCTGTTCTATAAGCAAATCTAGGTCCACATTTGTTGGCAGAATCAAATTTTTACTGTAAAACCGTGCAACTAACACAATAGGCAGAGCTAAAACGAGCGCGCTCGAAATTTTGCGAGCGATGAGCGCGATTGCTCGTTTCTAAAATTTGCGAGCGCGAGCGCAAACCGAAAGAGCGCACGCTCGTTTAGCAGCGCCACCTAGAGTTAAAAGTCGGTACTTTATGTACAAAATCTAGCAGGGCTTTACCATTCGTTTCGGAATAATCGTTGTCAGCGTTTTCGAAATGTCAATGTAAATGGGCTTTAAGTAGGTTGGCTCCATCGTGGCCTTAGTATCGTAATGCTGCTGTACGAAACGGATTACCTTCGCTCAAATAACCTGGCCCTTCCATTGACTTTCGCAAATTCTCCTTATACGTGTCATTGTCAAAGAAGATTAAATTTTCTTTAAATAAGATAATAAGGTTATGATTAATTAGTTTTCTTTTGGCTTCCTTAAATTATTTAGTTAAAAATAGGTTCAGTGAAGGATCTGAGGGTCATGGCCAAACTACCGCTAAAAATGTATGAAAAATAGCACTTATAGGTAAAAATAAATGTATAGTAAAATAAGGTAGAAGTTTTAAAATCATAGTGAGAGTTAAATATAACTCAAAGAAAAATTGAGAAGCAAAAATTGAGAAGTAAAACTAGATCATTTTTCTAGCAAACGGAAACAATTCAAAAGAGCGCGAGCCGCTCTTTTTTAAAAATTGCGAGCGCGAGCGTGAGCGCTAATTTGAAACGAGCGCGCGAGCGAGCGCGCTCGTTGAAAAACGAGCGATTTTTAGCTCTGACAATAGGTATAGTGCCCTATTTTTAATACACCACAATTGTGTGAACGGGCGTCTCAATACGAAGCGCCTCAATACGGACGATACTAATACGAAGAGCTCACATAGCCGTGCGGCGCACGTGACAAAGAATATTCGTCGTTACCCAGGAAACGCTTATTTGATGCACAACAGCTTTTCTTCTTTTAAAACAACCTTCTTTTTCTTTCTGTAGAGTGGGGGAGGGGTACATAAGAAACCAAAACACACTGAAATGCGATCTTTTTAAAATTCCTTTTTTATCATTTTATTTCTTACGAGGACAATGATTGTAAGACATACTAAGTACTTGTTATGTAAACTATGAAACTGTAAAATACAAGATGTGCCTGAACAAGGAAAACAGCGTCCCCGTTACATAACAAGGTTTGGAACTGTTGAGTGGAACGAATAAAGTTCACCAGATAAGCGTGATCTGGCAAGTACTCAGTTTCAACGAAAGTGAACTGACCAACCGAATTGTGAAGAGTATAGTTCCTCTTTAAAGTTTAATTCAAGTCACACTTGTTTACTACAAAAACAAGTTGCTAATATTTTAACCAAATTATACCGTCACTTTTCTTGCACGCAGTCAGCAAACCAAGAATAATAACAGAAAGGAACGTTTTCACAATGGCTTGGCAAGCACGAACACGCATCCTTCCGTCGCACCAGTACACCATTTGATAGTTTGAGAGACACCGTTTCATTAAGCTCCACACTCAGCGTAATAGATGAGACTGGGACTCAACTGACACGTGAAAAGGGAAACCGTCAGCCTTCGCAACAACCAAGTCATCCCATTCGTTAGACGCTGAAAAAATATTTTCTACTACTACTGGATGCAGTGCAAACCAGATGTCGGTTTAGCTCACCGAGGGGCATGAGCACCCTATTCCTGTGTTCCAATAAAGATGAGGGAAACTTGTTTGTTCAGAGACTAGGACCCTACTTTAACTTAACACAGCCTGCACTTTTTTTTAGCGCCAGCGCCAGGAATAAAGACTATAAAAACAGTACCAAACGGGATGCGTTAAAACTAAGTTTATAAATAAGGTAATGGAATTAAATGGAGTTAACAAAAGCGCTCTCAACAACATAGAAATTGTTTGGAAAATTGACTCTCCATTCAGATCGCTAATGCGGTAATAATCCACGGGTAATTTCATGAAGTCTTTAAAGACATCAATTTCGAAGTCATGCTGTTAAGACCTTCTTTTTTTAAAAATAGACGTGAAAGAGCGCCTGGCTCAAATTTAGACGCTTGTGACGCCAATTAAAAACATGCCGAATTACCTAAGGTAGAGTTTTAGTTGTGTCAGTTCCGAATCAAGGAACTTCCAAAGATATGAAATTACATAACTGAACCTTTTCTTCACGGACAAATTTACATGGCTGGCTTGTCAACGATCATTCTAGTTATGCCCAAGGTTATCATGTTTTTCTTTCGAGTTTTACCTTTCCATTACAGGTAGAACGAGCAGAAACACGTTTTGCTGCATAATTAAGTGTTCTGTACGTAAACTTGTTCTTCGGGTACGGGACACGGAGAACAGGTCTCAAATAAGAATAGTGACTGATGTATCCTCGCACATCATTAACTTCTAGCGTGATGCTGCTGCGACAATAAGAACGCCTTACGTCATAAATGTATGATTGACCGTTTGAGGCTGTTGAACATCACAACGGTTTTTATTACTGTCTTTCTTGAAAATGTAGCAAATGACACCAAAAGAACACAACTGGAAGTTCAATTTTCAGAGATTTATAACAAGGAACTCCCACAGCCACCTTCTCCTTTCTCGGAAAGGTCATGTTCTGCGTTCCAAACAGTGTTCTGTAATTTGTCAAAAAATAAATATTATTACATTACAATTACTTTTTCTTTAAAATAACGTAAATAATCGTAACATTACAATTACATTTGTAAAGTAATGCATTGCTTGCCATTACTTTCGGTTAAAATGTTTTTTTACATTGAAAACTGTTCCAATTGTCCAAATTTTTAACTACAAGAAAAGTAAAGTAAGTCTACTTACACGAGCTGTTATGAAAAAGATAGTAGATTAATTACAAATCAATTTTTAATGTCAAATGAGTAATTCATACTTTATACACTGGAAGCCATTTCACAACACCCTCCCTTCACAAGACCCTTTAGTCGATCTAAGGCAGCGAAGTTCCAAAGCACAAGTTTTTCCCCTTCCCCCTTCCCCCTTTGTTTACAGGTTTTCTACTTTTTCTCTAAGAAACCAAAGTAATTGTAATTGTACTGTTATTTTGCCTTTCTAAATTTACTAGTAAATTACATTACAATTTTAGATAGAGTAAAATGTAATGAGTACATTACATTACATTTCTACAGAGCGAAAAATGTAACGAGTACATTACAATTACTTTAAGAAAAGTAATTGGCATTACAAAATACCATTACTTGTAATAATTACGCAGCACTGGCTCCAAGGTAACGTTACTGCGTAACAGAGATTAGTTTCTATGCAACCAGTAAAACACCGCCGAACACCAGTGTGAAACTTTACATCACTATAGGTGACCATAGCAAGCAGGTTTTACAAAGCGAGTATGCTTTCTTAGTTTTGTCGTGCCAGTTGCGCTCACAAACAGCTTGATCAAAAGTTTTTGGGACAGAAACAATATTGCATTATGTGATGTTGTGTATTTATGAACAAGTAAAACGATGGTGAAGAAACAAACGATGTGTCTGGAACCTTACAAATTGCCCGGTTGTCCTTCAACCGTTTTTATTTTTGTTCCAATGCCGTCGTACACTGAAAAAAAAATCGTAAAATTAGACGTTTTACGACAGTTTTAAGACAATCTGACAAGAATATTTTCGTAATGATATCTATAATGGATTGCTTGTGTTATTACGTAACTTCTGTCGTTTTGGTACAAATATTTCAATGTTAATGTGCCTACAACGATTTTTTTGTGAATTAAGTAACAATGTTTAATTTACTACACGTTTTGTTAACTTTGTGATAACCTGTTTGTAAAATTACAGTTTGTTCTGTAAGTGAATTCACTCGACTTTTTCCTAAAAAATAGTATATCCTGTATTTTTACAGGAACTTCAGGAGGAACGTAACCCAAAAACTTCTTGTAAAAAAAAAACTTTTGTAACTTCCCGTACAGTAAGTTTATTTGGTTTTACGAATAATTCGTTAATAATATAAAAAAATTCCTAAGCGAATTTACACAGCGTAGATATTATCCATTTGTTTTCCTGTGATACTGAACATAAATATATAATTGCATGAAACTCAGCGAAATGCTGCTGTATGTGTTGATATTTTTTCTTCCAACTTAATACGGAAGGCATCCAATTTACTAAAGTATTTCTTTTCGAAAATGTAAGTTTAATTTTCACCGAAAATAAAATTTCAGCTCTACTCAACTCCAGCAATGTATGAAATTAATTGTCGGCAACATGAATATGAAGCCCTATGCGGTAGCGGGTAGACCTTGTTACAAATTTCGTAGTAATTTTCTTTACTAGGAAAAGTTGAAATTAAAAAGCATTACAAGAAATTTACTATAAAAATACAAAATACAATGTAGGCCGTCCCCTACTGACCTTCAACACATTAACGGTCATACAACGTGGCGACCTTTTCAAGGATTGCGATAACGAAAAATAGATTAAGGACTACGACTGTCGACTATCCATGGTACTGATTCACAGTAGAAGACTTTTTATTCAGGACGCACGGGTCAACCAGTAAGCGATATAAACGGGAATGTTTAAAAAAGGGAATCAGCTGTCAGCTTATATGTTTTAAGAAAGCGCAACAAAAAGACAAGGACACTAATGATACGGACACTGAATTTGTTAGTCATTAAAAGAAATTAACCTAGAAACTAAAAGCGTTGGAATATATTGATAATGGAGACCCAGTACTAGAGCGGGCGATTAGGAGAAGAATTACCATTCTCCAGAAATTTTATTTTTATAATGGATGTTGTAGGAGAAAGTTCTATTGTGACGCTAAAGTCCTACGTAAATGAACAACGCCCCGAGCTTCCCCGAACCAATATCTTGGATACAGCCATGAGTAGGTCAGTTATACAGTGAATTGAATGTAGGAAGAAGTACGCTTAATTTGGTCTAGGGTCAATTTCCGTACGTGACTAATGGAGGCTTCTTCTGTACCAGACTTGTGCCTATTTGGACTTGAGGTGGTCTTAAGTCCGATTTAAGACTATTTTTTCAACGAAGAAAAGGCTTGAGATTTACATCAAGATCTTTCTTCATTTATTTGGACTTGAACTTGTTTTGAAAGATAGCCGTTTGCAATGATTTGAAAAGGGCTTAAATACAATAGCTGATATGTCAGGGCGGATTTCAAAACTCTTTCTTGGAATGCTCGTCAGGAAAAATTCCACTCTTTTTATCGTTTTCACTTCGACTGCGTAAAAGAAGGCTTCATAATTTCAACAATGCAACTAGTAACACATGGGAGTCCAATTTGGTTCAATGTTCAGTGATTGAGTTCAATGATTGAATTAGAAAGCCGGACGAAGCACTACACAAATTGGGTTCTCTTTGTACAAGAAACTGTTAACACTGGAGCTTTGCAAAATATGGAGGGGCATTGCAAATACAGTTATTTATCCTTAGTATAGTGCTACAGTTTTACCGATATTAACTACAAAGCTACATGTATTACCTGTTTAGAGGCTTATTCTGCGAACTCAAATTTAACTAGACATCTGAAATAAAAATTCTCGGACAAATTTTTTTTTATAAAAATCTAATTAGCTATAATAAATTATATTCTTTTTAACCGTATGCACCCTGTCCAACACGACAAGTTTTTGAAGAAAAGAGCAATCCGCTACTTCCCTAAGCGTCAATGCCCCGCAAGCAAAAATGATCCCGCTTAGTATTGTTAGGCCTACATAGCAAGGCTTGACATGGATAGCTCAAATCCACTAGAAGAGCGTGAGATTGATTGAAGTTCTTTTTTTCTTTGGATGTGATTTGGATTTGGACTTGTATCTCTGGCTGTCGGAAGGCTTGGACTTGGATTTAGATTTGTCATAAATCCAAGTGTCTTGGATTTTGTTCAAACTCATTTTTGGGGGCTTGGACAAGTCTGTTCTGTATTACTATGTTATGAATCTACTCCGAATGTCCTAACTGGACATGGCTATAAATCGAAAACCACCTTCTTCGACAGCCAAATGTGGCGGGAAAAGCATATCGCCAATACACTTTTATATGGTCCTCTTTGCAGCAAGGTCCCCTCTGAGGCTTGTAACTTCAAATCCAAATAGGCAATTTTTAGTTTACAAAGAATAGTAAAAAAAATCCCCCAAAAAAGAGAATATTGTACAATGGACGAAGTGTCAAATATCAATCTGTTGACCAATTATTTGTTCATATCTATGGTAATAATTTTCGCGATGGGGCGAATTTCGACTAACGGCAGTCTTTTGACACGAAGCAATTTTCCGTTTTCTACCTTTGCCACACTTTTGTGTGTTTAACCGGAGACGAAAAGCAACCTTCGCAAAAGTAAACGCACTGCGATAAAATAAGAACAAAATAAATCGCGTAACCTTCAGTGAAGTTCATAATTGAGAAAACACGGTAAGGATAAATCTGTGAAACATTACATGCAGCAATATTGATCTCGGACACGAACAATTCGTCTAATTACATTTCAGCACGATTCTCTCATGGTACAATTGCCTGATCGTTCCGAAACGGTGTACTAATGGTGTGCTCCCCTCAAAAGCCAACGGGCATAACCCCTTAGCGTGATCACACCAACGAGTTAGGATTCCTTTGTCCAGTGCCGGAAAACAGCGCAGCGGGTTTGATGATACCGGTAAGCAATAGACGCTATAATGAGCTCTAAGACCACAATAACCTCTAATGGCTGTGCAAACCGACATTATCGTTAGCTTGTCTGCCATGTCAAATATAAAAATAAATCCAGAAAACTCCAGATGGATCAGATTTTTCTCGTTCTTTCACACATAGCAATACTAATTTCTTGTCACGAACTAAAGATGGGAACTCCGATCATGTTCCACGAGAGCGTGAAGATTATTAATCCGTTTGCAATACGTACATACTCGGCTGCCACGCGTCAATTGCCCATCTTGCGCTCAAAATTTTTAATAATGAGCGACTCGTGCTCGCTATAAAACGTCATCTTTAGATTATAATTACAAATATTAAAAATAAAAGAGACCTTCCTACCAACTTTTATACTTTATTATGCCAGATGTCTGACAAAAAGTTAAAAAATACTAATGAAATCACCCTGGAGTGAGCAAAATTATTAAACGCATCAAATACATCAACCATTTTATTCGTTTTGCGTCGCAGATGTAACGTTTGAATTTTAGCGTAAGAGCACGAGCAATTTGTTCACTGGTTTTCGCTCTCGCTCGCCAAAAAATAAAACGAGCAAACGCGCTCGTCACTCGCGAAATTTTCGAGCGCACTCGTTTTGTTTTATATAATTAATTTACCGTATTTTTCCGCCTGTTGATGGTTCTTTTATTAGCTGGTCTTTCTTTTATACAAACACTTTCTATACAAAAAACAAAATTGGTGGTAGACTACTAGTGAACTCGTTGCAGCGCTGAGCAGAAAAGAAAACTGATTTTGCCACATCCGTTATCAAATTAATTTTATTTTCCACAATTATGTTTACATGATAAGAAAAAATTACTATAGATAGTTTGTAAGCGAAACGTAAGTTAAAGAACATGTCAGAAGTTTCGCTACTACTCATTTTAAGTAATTTTATATAACTGATGTTTTATGACTAAGAGTGATACTATATAATACAATGATTTAGGTAAGTCATACAAATAAACTAAAAATTCGATTGACTCGGTTTCGTTATGAGTAGCAACTTGTCCAGTCTTTCCAGCCGCTAGGAAACCGGACAAAGGGGTGGCATGTGTAAAGGTCTTGGTGATCGTGCACTCTTTCGTTGTTTTTTTTTTGCAAACCATATCACTGTGGTTTCACTTCCAATGACAATAGTTTGGTTTAAGTATGTGAAGTTAAAAATAAAAGCCCTTGTTGTCCAAATTGTCCTACATTAACTACTGACTTAAAGTCGAGTAAAGATAACAATAAAGGGAGAGTTGCCAATTCTTTTTTATGTTTTTAAATTCCAGTCAGCCAGAGTTACGCCAGACAAGGCTGTATCAAGTTGGGAGGACACCAGAAATTTTTTTTTGTAATGGACACGTACGAGAATGCCCAAATACAAAAGAAAGTTGCATACTAAAACTCCCTGAAACTTTCAAAACCCTTCCCTGATCGAATTCTTGAGTACAACCTTAGTATAATATTCAAGTGCTCCAAAGAATAGGTCTTCCACGAGGAAGGGAGAAGAAAGCTCAGTCAAGAGTTAATAAGGTATGCAAGTACAAGCTAGCTAATTCAGGTATTATACATGAGAGCAGGAGCGTCGCGAGCGCGTCTGTTTTTTTTCTTTGTGTGTGTTTTAGTGGGGGGGACTGCTTTTGACTTTTTTACCGACTGTACTATGATAACTTGTACCGACTATTATAATACTGAAAGAGTTATTAAAGTAGTGTTTATCCTTTACCTGTTATTTCGAATACCTTTTCGATCTCTGAATTTTATTGACTACGACCACAATTTTAACGAATGGGTTTTCAGACAGATTATTTGGGGGAGGGGAAGGTCACCCCCAACCCCCTCGCGACGCCCCTGCATGAGAGTATACACACGATAATAATGTACAGTATTTAAAGAATATATTTAAGAAATGAAGCAAGCGCATTATCGACTCCCTGTTCCTGTGCCATGTCTTGAGTACACAAGCTGTTCCACGACTTCCCAAGGACCACGTCGCTACACTGAGCGCAAAGAACCAAAATAATTGATCGATGACTCCTATACCCCTCCCCCCCCCCAGACCAATTCTCCCAAACTCCTGCACTTCTACTCCCGAGTCTTTCTTTTTATTTTTATTTTTTTCTCAGAAAAAACGGGGCGGGATTGTACTGTCGTTCACTGACGTAAAACTGGCGCTATAAGGGTAGGACGGTGCTAGGGTGGCATAGTTTTAAGCGTTACCTACAAGGTAGTTTGTAGCTAAAGCTGGCCGATACGGCATGAAAGTTAGTCAGTCAGAAGCTTTGCAAGCAGCTACATCATGCCAAATACTTTCCTTTGCCAGTCTGTGCCAGTAATAAAGTACTAACGTGACCCTTCCGTCCTTTTATTGCTGCCGCTGTCACGGACTGGATTATCATGACCAGTACGAAAGTAAGTGCTTTCAACAAGTCCTTGCAAGATTCTTGCTTTTTATCACTGAATGAAAAAAGAAATACCTTTGAAGCACAATATTCATATAAAAGTCCAAAAGTAATCTACAAACCGTCGCAATGATACTGCGTTTGTTTGTTACGGGGGAAAAATCCTTTTTCATTGACACGCTTCTTCCGCCTTACCGTGATATTGATTGTGTTTTGCATGTTCACACGTAGAGTGACTTCGGAACTATAGCTGCCCAGGTGACCGAGTTGGCAACAGGCTCGAAAATGGCCATAGGCGGTATCAGCGGTAAGTGAAGTGGTACGAAAGTAAAATGACAAATTCAATGCGAACTGTGCAAAGAACTGACAAGCTCAATAAATGATTTCATTTCAGGTAAAGTATTATATGCCCGACGAGAACGAAGTGTGCTCCATCAAATGCCCGTGACAGGTGGTACGCCTATCACCGAAGATATCGCCATAGTAAGTTGTTTTCAAAAGGAGCCCAGTACTTTGTCACAGACACGCTTCAGAACTTTTTCTCTATAAATCCTCTTACAGGTTTCAACGTGTACCTTTTGTCTTAACTTTCCTTTTTTGTGTGTGTTTATTTTTTCTTTATCGCCAAAATGAGGCTCTCCGGACATTGGTTTTTGGGCAGTGTCCGGGAACTATTCGACTCGATTTTTTCAGCAATGGACCAGGATTAATATTCCGAGAACCTGAGCGCGATCTGAGCTACGGACTTACGATGGGCAACTATGCAAGTACGCCGATTCTCAAGTCGATCCTAATGGTCATACAAGCCCACGTCATTCGTATACTGCTGTTCGACAAACGTCCAAATCGGACAACACAAAGGTAAAAAAAAAATCTGCTTTTTCTGCCTTTGTGGTCTATTGTCGCGACAAACTTGTTTTCTATTATCAGAAACAAACTACGTTTTTATATACACTTTAATATCATGTTTTCCCTTCATGGAGGTTGCCTCCGTTTTTACCTTTAATTCAATGAGCATGCCGTGAAACTTGTTACATAATGAGAACAAGAACTAGTCTCCGTAATAATGTAACAAAATGGAAACGTTATCGGTCATTCTGCAATGTTAATAGCAAAGCACACGAACTAAATAGCTCCGGCCCTCGACGACTGTACAGTAAAACACTGTACTCGGAAGCTTCTGAGTGCTATCTATAAAAGCCCTTCCTGTACAATTTTATAGCTTAGTGTCCCTCCTCAACTATTCTCTTCTTCAGTTACAATACTCACGAATGTGACGTCTGGTCATTTAACAATATAACCCGGGCAATATAATCCTTTTATTCTCTTTATGCAACAGTGTCGCAGTGCTCGGAAATACCTTGCTGTATATTTTCCGAATGGAGTAAAAACCAAACACCACTTATTAAATATGTTGCAACCGCTTAAAAATACCGTTACAGCACTTTTATGTTAAACAAAGTTTAGCTAATATTCCGTAACGGGTTGTTTTTTTACATTCAGGAAATTACAGGTTCTGGCAGGGCTGTACCCAGGATTTTCATTTCGGAGGTGGTTGCTGGAGTTTCGGGTAGAAGGGGGGGGGGGGATATATTATCCGATTCTTTCTTACATTTGGACATTCTCCTACGTTTACCATTATAAAACAAAAATTTCAGAGGGGATTAAAAAATCCTCCCCCACTGGATACGGCTTATGTTGCTCGCGGGTTGCGGTACTGGTTATGTTGACTATTGCGGTACTGGTTATGAAGAAATTCCTCTGCGCTTTTTTAGTCATATGTAAGTCTACGGAATTTCTTACATGACATGGTATTTTTATGTTTAATAAGTATCTTATGGAATCCTGCTGATATTGGTCGGAGAGCAAACGATCGGTCATTCGATATCTGATCATTTGACAACACTTTAAAGAGAACATATTATTGTCTACATATTTTTTATCTTACCTCAACTTCCTTAATCCACAAATATTAATGAAATAAAATAAGGTCTCTTAATCGGAGCTTAGGTAAAATACAGCACGTTTTTATATTTCTGTCTTTGAAAAGGGGTACCTGGGATGCGCCGAAATGAAGGAAAAGGCAGGTGGCCATAAAAGTTTAAGAGCCCTCAGTGTAAAAGAACAGACTTAAAAAGAATGAGTATGCTATAACACCCTTAAAGGGAGTTGGAGTAGGCCAGACCTGAATTGAAAATGAAATGAAAGTAACGACTCGGAACCATTGTGGGATGCCTTTACGTAGCCGTTCATTGTTTACTTTCAACTGTGAATTACGCTTGTTACATTCGTTCATGTTAGTTCGGTTAGTTATTTTAATTTGACTAGTGTACAAGGGAGTTACGCCTAAGAAATTAAATATGGACGATCGCAAATCTAAGTTCTTTTTTTCAATAAAGCGACCGTAATTCCTGGTTCAGAAAACAAACGGAAACATTTTACACTAATACTTTACACGAAGTTCTATTTATCAGTTCGTTTATTTATTTTATAATATATCTACAACGCCAATTCCTGTTTTGAGATTTTATGACATAGGCGTGGTTTTTGTTACTCATTTTTTTTTACAGAATCTATTCATAAATACCGTCTGCTTCATCTGCTTGTGGAAATTTCAAAAATTTATTTGCTTTAATAAACCATATTTTGTTTTTCCTTGCATGTTCAAACTGTGTTCGTTTATGGCTTCCGTAAACACTACTTCTCCTGTCCAATCTTGCTCGAACAACTAGGCCCCAATAAAAACTCGACTAAAATCCTCGTCAACTAGGTGCCTTTGAATTCAACTACATTTCCGAAACTTTCAGGAAAGGCTTGACGCTAACTTTAGAGCGTTACCTTAGTTACAAAACTAGTCTTGAACACGACGTAAGTCCAAGTCAACTCTAAATGTCTACAATTCTGGATTATATTTACCAAGTACGCTTTTAAATGTCAAAACTTGCTTTTTATGTGGCAAGAAGTACAATCAGTTCAAGTCCATTGGACGAGGTTCGTAAACTAAATTAATCGATCCTTTTTCGTGCAATCCAGATGCATGTTTCTACACATAGACGTATGGTCTCATTCCATGTTCCTTTATATCAGGTACACTCCATGTCCCAGGATCACGTCATGTATTGTATATATATGTTACTTGATGACGACTAAAAACTCCTGTCCAACTTCCAAGAACGAATGGCATAAAAGCGATAACGTAACTGTTTTCAAAGATATATTGATGTATGTATACAAGACAGCTGTACTGTATACATTAGCTGCTCGACGATATTTGTTGTCTATATAACGCTGGGGTAACACTTATGCTGTGGCCCAGCAAAATGACTCGACATCATCATTTATAACCTTGCACGATTGCAAAGCACATTACCCGAAAACCAGTTAACACGTTGCATAAGTGTGTCATGGCAACCAAAACCAAGCCGCGTTCGCAACTCCATTCAAAAATAAATTGTCCTTAATTTTTAGTGAGAAGTTCCTGGCAACAATACTGCTTTGAATGTATGCATGACTTTTTCTACGCTATCTTTTCTCTAACAGACTCCAAAGAACTTGTATAATTCTTTCCAGGGTGATACTAAACTGACGTAATATTGGTTAGCTATTGGTTGCCTCGCACTTCTAATTTGACTTTCACGTTGACTTTATGGGCAATATCCTATTAAAATCAGACGCCAGAAAATGGCAAGCTTGCTTAAAAGACGAGGTGATTGGAATTCAATGGTCCGTACCTGACGAAACTTAATCTCGGCATCAGATAATGTTGATAAGCAACATTGCTGATGCGAAAGCTTAATAATTATTCGTCGTATGTTCTTTATTTAGCAAATTCATGCATATTTCAAGTAGTTGAAAGGTCCACTTTTTCCACAAGAAAATGTAGACCTGAAATAGTTTGAACTCGATCTCAAACGTTCAAGCTGAGTATGTAAGCCTTCGCTCTAGAAATTGAGTTAAATGCTAATCTATTCTTTCGACTGACGTCAAAAATGATTGCCGGTGCAATCGTAGTTTTAACTCATCCAACACTTCTGCTCTGCAGTCCGCTTCAGCCCGGTAGAGCCGCCCAGCAAGAAGCGTTGTGTACGGCGTTGGCGGACATAATCTGGAAAGCTGCGGGAGACAACCATCAAGCGACATTATGTCTCCCCCAGTCCCAATCATACGTCCCAGAAAGCGAGATCTACAATGTCGACGGTGTCACAGAAAAGGTACTATGAAAAGACAAAGCAGAAAAAATTGCACCTCAATAAATGTTTACTTTCAACTTAACCGTATGGCTACCCTTCCGCCCATTCACCAAAGCTTCATTTACTAGTGGCGCAGACATACGACGATCTCTTCATCCTTGTCAGACGCTACTTATATGTGGTAAGTTCCCGGTCCAATAACGAGAAATTAGATTACAGTACATTACACTGCAAGACTCCCCTGCGCTTGTGTACCAGATTTCATAAAGTCGACCCGACAGTTATTAAACTGCAGACAGTACTATTTGACAATAATAAAAAAGCACTGAGAAATTAATTATTTCTGTTCTTTCCTCAATAGTTCCAAACAGATCCCGGACCAGCTTTGATACTCTTGCTTTACAGCACCATTATCTCACGAACTATCTCAAGGTAACGAAAAACTTGATCACTATCCAGTTACCGAACTTTGTTTAAACAGTAAAGAAGATGTTAAGCCTAAGAAAGTAATGTTTTCTGAAGTGTCATCTGCGAGCGCTACTATACGTGTTAAAGGTCTCACTTAAAACCTCAGTGTAGCTTATCTTATAGGCGAATTAAATTGTAATATTTTCAGGGGATTGCCAGGTTACTATGAAGTATTGTAAGAAACATCTTGACAGTAAGGTTACAGTAAATGATACACTGAAACTGTAAAGCGGATTTTTTGGGGGGAATCTTCCTATTTTTTCTGAAGGAATGCAAACGTTATCATTTTTGTGGAAGACATTTTCAAAAATCGGGCTTTGACAGATTAGGAGTCATTTTTCAAATAATTTTTAATGCAAATTTCTTTCAAACTTGATAATTTGTTTTTGCGGAATAACCTGAAAATGTTAAAAAACAGACCCTGAACTGCGCTGCCGTTCATTATACTGGGCGCAAAGAGAAAGTCGAAGGCAATGAAGTGAAATGGGGGGTGAGAAAATTCACCAAAGGGAACATTTGTATCGCTAAGTATCACAGTATTTTACGTAAGAACTAATATTTTCCTTTCCTTCATTTCTTCTCGCCATGAAAGCATGGGGAATAATGTATGTCGTGCCTACTTGGTGTTGTTGGTAAGCAACAACAAAGCCATGTGGTACTTATAATAATTTTAAAGTATATTCTCAACCTCACTCTCCCCTACCTAGACGGTGGGTTAGTCCTCCTCCCCGCCCCCTGAATTTCTTTTATGCATTAGAGTAGCTATACAAGAAAAATGAGTAAAATCGCTAAGTACCACAGAATCGCTTTTATTACCACCCCGTGAAACGAAATCTTACACACCTTTCCTAGACGAATTCTGGTTAGGACCCTGACAACAGTTATTATTATTTGTAAAATTTAAGATATCTCATGTACGTTAGCTCATTTTTAAACTGGTCGGTGGTGAAACATTCAAATATTCTGAATTAGCAAAGTATTGTCCTGTGAAATAACGTGAAATAGTGTACGTAAAAATACTGTTTCTAAGTTCCGGCTTCGCGCTGTTTGTATTTGCCGTCAATATACATGGCCATAGGGAGGAGCATAATGAAGAAAAATACTAGTGTCATGTGAGTTGGAAATTCTAACAAGTTGCTACACCGGGGCTTTACGGTCTAAGAATAGAATTATATTAAGTAACGGATTGACGTCACAAGGACGTCTCACGCGAGAACGCAATTGCCGATTAAATTCGTACCCAAATGTATGGTCGAAAGTCTGTCTTTTAACGAAACAGAATGAGACACTTAATATAGCTCGCATCTTCGGAGAAAGCGTGGGTAGAAATTACAATATAGTATGTAGTCACATATGTGCACAGAGGACGTGAACGGGCTCCGGTACAGAAATACGAAGTTTGCTGGGCCTATGGGAAAACCTGGATTACAACTGAAAACGAACAAGCCTGGAATGATCCGCTAGGTAAAAGGAAACCAGGTGTGTGTATAGGCAGTAACATTAAAAAATTGGTCTCTTTGTATAAATAAGGACAGGCGAGTTTGTGCAATGAACTATTAAAACTAAACCGTCATGTAATGTTCAGTAAAATATTCTACTAATAAGATACCGTATAATACCCCAAAATGAAGGCAGCATTGGTTCTTAAGTTCGAGTTGTAAAGTAGGGTGACGCAAGTCTGTCAGTGGACTTCAATGAGACATAGGCAAACGGCAATAGCTGGCAATGCGATAAGTTAGGATATAACAGATGATGCTACCGATAGGTTTCAGGATGACGTCAAGTCAGAGTCAATCCGTGTACGTCTTGGTTCACACATGCTAGCACTCGATGGATAATTATTAAGAAACGACAAATAGCAATCAATTAGGGAAATGAGAATACACTGTTAATAAGTACCTATTAATGTGATAAACTAATGGTAAAATAATTCTGCATACGAAGGATTTGGTTATTTTTCTCCTATTGGTAATGCTGCACGTCAGGTTAATGAATGGAGTGTTCCACTGGCTGTATTGAGTTTTGGCTTCTGCGACCTGACTTTCTGCCCTGGAAACTAGAATTATGTTATTGCAGTCACGTAGTACATTTCTGAGTCACGTAGTGCATTTATGCAAATATGTGTATACATTTTTAATCTACACTGATACTTACTTACTCTATTAGTTACATAGTATTTATCGATATACTTTATTTCTTATAGATTTATCTAATGTTTAAAAAATAACCTATACAATGTGAACGTTAAATGTAAAATTATAGAAAAGTTTACTGTCGTCGAATTTTTTAAATGAAATTTAGCAGTTCTCTGTGAAATCGCCCGAACCATTTGACGTGTGATTTCCATATAGCACGGGTAGGTGCATCGTAAGCCTCAAGCTAAGACTTCTAGTCTAGTAAAGCATATACGCCGAGTTTTTCAGTATGTGTGTCAGATTGATATCTCTCACAGGCTTGTATGCTACTTAAGCAAAACGAAAAGAAATAAAATATAAATTTAGGATTTTCCTCCTTCAATGTGCAAGGTTACAATTACGCGGACATTTTAGAATCATTTCTGCTGGAATTTGCAGGGTATACGATGACTTGGGAAGAAAGAGTTTGCCCGCCAATCTGCAACACACATTTAATTTACCAATGATAAACCTCAACGGAGATATATCTTTCAGTGTAATAATTCTCCTGCTGACTGGACGCGCTACGCCGTTTCTGCATAATAGCATTATTTATGTTGGCGACGAAAACAATTTCGTAAGTGCTTGCAATCGACTTAATTTCTTTTCGCTTCCCAAATGGTATGAATGACAAAAACAAAAACAAGAAACTGGCTTGGTGTGCCTTACACATTCTCTCCATTTTGCAATGGAAATCATAGGCTGTGGCGCAAGTGGGAATAACAAGCAGATCGCTTTTAGGACTGCTTGTTTGGTTAGGGTCGGAGGATAAAACGTCGGCACTCCAAATAGGATCGCGACTTAAGACACCCACGTATCCGGTCTGGCTCACCATAACTAATGATCAGAGCGGCGTTTTGTTCAGCGCAAACCGCGACTTGCTTAGGGATTACCATGCGGAATTTAAGTACATTTTCTTGCCGTTTCCAAATCCGAAATTCCTGAGAATGACTCTCATTACATGTTTTAACTAGGTTTGAGCTCATGTACTACACGAGTTCTTGTCATCAGACTTCGCCAGTGATATTGTCCGTCAATACCAAGCAACCTCGCGACAGCGACGAATCGCACTCCGCGCTATTAGAAAAAATCATCAACACAAAGTAGAAGACATTTCACGTTCAAGTTTCCTCATGTAATTGGCCCCTTCTGCCAACAGATGGTACGAAGCCCATGTTTGTTGGAATGGGATAGCTCCCGTAGTCTGAAAACAAAAGCTAACATCGAGTTACGACAGACCTAATGCAAAGCTGTGAATCATTCATCCGTCACGAGGAATACACTGGGCTCCTCATAATTTTCGGCTGCAGAGGAACCGGCCAGGGTTTTTTGCACTTGTGTTTTAAACGAGTGCTTGTTATCGGCATGCGCACATACACCACAACTCAAAAAGGCCCTATGTTCCTTCATACTTGTCTCCCATCCCTCTGGAGCTATTTGTCAGGACTATCTTTGAAAGGTGGTCATAACTTTGTAAAATGAATTTAGTGCGTATAAATCAACTTGAACTTTAGTAAAACTTTCTTTCTTCTTACACTCAATTTCACTGGGACGGAGCCGAAACAGGAGCCCATTGAACTAAAGCTTCGTTTTTCGCTACGTTGGCACCGACTTCGTAGAGGACTTTTTCAATGACACCATCATGAGGCGCACGGATAACGTACTATAATCACAAGGCAACCGACAATCAGCACTACATATCATTCTGGCTTATGGAGAAGCAAACTCGGCAAACACACTTACTTCCATTTTCATGGCAATCATAACCATCAAGGGATCTCCAGCTTTGACCTGTTGCCCATCCTTGACCATAACCTTGTCGACAATGCCAGGCATGGGCGCCACCGTATCTCCCGTACTCTTAGTAGCGTCAATTTCACTGAGGAACTTGGATGGTGGCAGTTTTATTGCTACGCTTCCGTCCTGCCAAAACACATTTCATTAGGCACATTACTCGCAACACCTCTATGGCAAGTACTACTGGGGCAAATAAGTGAATCTGGTCTTCGTCGTAAATCACGCGGACTTTACTTATGTGGCCGTTCATGCTGATGGATAACTCACTAACGTTATCTTGCTGGTGCATTGCGCCAGACACTTCATAAGTACAGCCATTGGGAAGACTGAATGTATACTTATTATCTCCTTCGTAGGTGGCATTGATTGAATGAGTCACATTGTCGCTCAGCAGTTCCAGTTTTCTTGTTAACCAGTGATTTACTCTGAAACCTGGGAGAGAAGCGAAGGGATCAGAGAAATCCTGTTGCTTTTTCAACGAATCCGCTTGCTCGGAGACGATATGTGCTAAGCCAGCCTAGATACGCGAAAGTAATTATAAAATGTATCAAAAGTGTAATAACTGTGTATCACTTGGCAAAGGAGTTGGTCGGTGATTGGCTTGACGGGAAACAGTTCACTGTAGTGTTCCTTAATGAAATCCGTATGAACATCTCCTAGCATAAAGCTTGGGTGAGCAGAAAGATCCATAAGAAAATTTACATTGGTGTGTAGGCCAACAATCTAACAAAAAGTCAACCAAAAGGTGAAAAAATGCCATCTCGTTCAGTTGACCTATTACGTTATATTCTGCTAAACATGACCGCAATTTCCTAAGGGCACTTGCTCTATCCTCGCCCCAAACTACAAGCTTGGCAATCATAGGGTCATAATGGACAGACACATCATCTCCTTGTTTTACTCCTGGAAAGATCATTAACGAATAAGTATATTTATACACAGGCATCGTTAAGTACTACCTGTTTCAATGCGAACGTCAGGGCTGGGCGATGGTGTTGCCAAAAAGTGCAAAGGTCCTGCTCCGGGCATGAAATTGTTGCCAGGTTCCTCGGCGTAAATTCTAGCTTCAAATGCGTGTCCTCTAAGCTCAATGTCTTTCTGATGCAACGGTAATGGCTCCCCAGCAGCTACCTACATCAATCACCATTTTCAGAATATGTGAAAGTTTTATTCCCACAGCGCAATGCTTACTTTTAGCTGCCATTCAACTAAATCTGTTCCGGTAATCATTTCCGAAACTGGGTGCTCTACTTGAAGTCGTGTATTCATTTCCATGAAGAAAAAATTGTTATGTGGGTCCAGAATAAACTCTACTGTGCCAGCGCCCACGTAATTCACAGCTCTTGCCGCCCTGACTGCTGCTTCGCCCAATTTAGCACGAACTTCCGCGCTGATTCCCGGCTTTTCGTGTACAAGGCAAACAAGTTCAATTTAAGTAACAGTCTTGTCCTTTTCGCTTCGTAAAAGATAATAATAACTTACTCCCGGAGCTTCTTCGATAATTTTCTGATGGCGTCGTTGGACGCTGCAATCTCTTTCGAATAAATAGACATAGTTCCCATAATGGTCACCAAAAACTTGGACTTCTACATGTCGCGGCCGTTCTACGTAGCGCTCAATGAGCATGACTTGATCGCCAAACGATTTCATGGCTTCTCGTCGCGCTGATTCCAACTGAGATTCAAAATCCTCCGGTTTCATACAAATTCTCATGCCCTACAAGTAAAAATTACGACCTAAACAGAGATTGTCCGGGTAAACTTTGGGGACATACCTTGCCACCACCCCCGCGTACGGCTTTGATCATTACAGGAAAGCCAATACGGTCAGCTTCAGATCTTAGGCGTTCATTGGACTGATCTTCACCGTGATACCCCTGAATGATGGGAACTCCTGCTTCCGCCATAATCTGCTTGGATGTACTGTAGACACGGTTGAATTTGGAAACTTAAGGGATAGCTTGTGAAGACAGGTTACCTTTTGATGCCCATATCTCTTATAGCAGAAGCAGGGGGACCAATAAAAATGACTCCAGTTTTCGCACACAACTCGGCGAACTCCATGTTCTCTGACAAAAAGCCATAACCTGGATGGATAGCTTGGGCGCCTGCCTTCAGCGCGACGTCAAGAATGCGGTCCTGTCTTAGATAGCTTTGGTTAGAAGCTGACTCGCCTATCCAGAAGGCTTCGTCGGCCTATTTTTTTAAAAAAAGAAATCATTACTGGGATGATACAGTACATTACACTGTTTTACCATGGCAACATGCATAGAATTCTTGTCGACATTGCTATACACTGCTACAGTTCGAATGCCTAAACGCTTCGCCGTGCGCACAACTCGACACGCAATTTCACCTCGATTCGCAATGAGGACTTTGTTGATGGGTCTAATATGTGGCGCTGTCTGTGGCGATGTTGAACTTAAAAAACGACGCTGGTCCCGCCATATTGCCCTCCTAATAAACAATGTCGTCTTATGTAAATAAGTCACTTTGAAGTTACATTCCACTAAAACAGGAGATAATACTCGAACAAAATTGTATGCTAATAATAGCCTCAAGTCCATTTTCGCAGAAATTGCTGCATTTTCGTAAAAACCCACGATGAATATGAGTACTTTATTTTTCCATTTACAGTAAAAGCTAGTGTTTATTTTACCTGATAATGACATGCAACTTAGAGCTGCAAAATTTGATAAGCATTGTGGACTCAAAATCACTTATAAATAAATAGTTTTCGTTGACCTGTAGCGACACACACGGAAGTCCAGAAAAACCTCGATATTCCCTATATAACTAAACTGCGTCAGGCGAATTGTCGTGGTAAAGCATGTTTGCCTCAATACTGCGCTATTCCATACTTTTTTTATGTAGGTGTGCTTCGCAATCTTTTTCCTTCATTACTGAAAGCTGATGATCGAAGAGTCGTTTACCGCCGAAGAGGATATATTTATTATGGAATTTGGAGCAATGTACTTTCCTGGCACATTTTCGTATTGTAAACTTATATTTTGGGTTAAGATTTAAGTGACTCTGAAGACAAGTTTACTGTTAAAGATCTTTAGCGTTTATTAACGTTCTGTACAGAGTAACACTGGTACAGTAATTGCTGCGGTTGGAACGCGGCCGCTGATCTCCTTCGGTCTGCTCGGGTCGGCCGCTTTTGTACATAATTATTGCTGACTCGGCCTTCTTCATTTGCTGTTGATGTTCCGGTTATGTTCAATATTGTAGATCCAAGCAGTTCCGTACGGGATGTCATTCCGGTGCTGTCTCAATGCAATAGTGGCCGGAAGGTGTCTCGGGTTCGGTGCCGACGCACGCGCCATATCGGGTATCATATTGGAGAGAGAGCTTCGCATACAGGAGGGTACTCCTGGCACGATTATGCTTCCGCTCTTTCTCACCTTAAGCTAAGAATAGAATTAGTTATATATTAGTATACGTTAGTTATCTAGTCTAAATTCGCCTTGTTACATTCGTCCCTTGCTAGAATTAAATGCCGTCCCCGGCAACATATTTATAATTGACAACCAGTGCATGGGTAATTCATTGGGGCAATGGTATCTACATTTTGCGATTGGGTCGTAACATTTGGAGTGGGATCAAGAATAGGGGTAGTTTGCGTTTGATTTTCCCGTGCTACCGT
>JAHZNP010000730.1:0-39333 GCA_020615345.1 Triops cancriformis
CCTGTTACGGTGCACAGAACACGTAAAAGAAAGAGAGATATGGAGAAAAAAATTGGAGCGAATTAAGGTGGACTTCAATTTAGATAATGTATTAGGCTTCGGTAATTTCGAACCGGAACGACAGTTTAAAATAACCAAATGGCTAGCAGAGTACGTAAAAAACACCAAAATCATTGAAATAGTGTAACCACTCCTAACCATTAAAAAAAATTTACAAAGTCTGGGTTCGTAGAGGTGACGGTAAAGTAGACTATAATTCACGCCCAATCCAACAATATTAATGTAAAGTCCGAAGACGAACCAGAAGAGGAAAGCACATCCAAGATTCAACTCTACCCGACAGCCGCAGTCGACAATGCGCCCGACAGATGGCGAGCCACGACTATAAACGACGAAGAAGATTTTACCTTGGGTTTTTACCATTCTCCATATGTTAGACTTTTAATGGACTCAAAAGTAGCGTTAATCAGACCTGGCAAGTTCTAAGGAAAGCGGAAGTCAATTGAAATGATATTCAGCGGTTTTCTGGAATTCGAAACGATTTTTTAAAAATTCAATTAAGTCATTCATTTCTTTTGATTCCAGTCATTCAACGCATTTTGGGCGTTTTCAAAGACAAGTTCAAGTCAACGTTAAGTAAAGCAGTCGAACAGCAAGTGACGTGAAAATTTTTTTTATTTGAGTTTTCAATTTCTTTATATAAGAAATTCTATAACATCATATATTAAAAACATGTTACATTTTTTATTTGATTATTTTACTTAAATCAACTCCTACATTTTCAATCATCATAAGGTAATTTATAAAAATGGCAGTGGAAAAATTCAGTGAAGATAAATTGAATGTAAGTCAAGTTGAGTTCAGTGGATAGAATTTTCCCCAGCTCAAGTGCTAACTGCTAGTGCAAGTGTAGAAGACGGTAGATGTTAAGACTTATGTTACTATATTTCCATTACTATATACTTGCTATAGTTTTTTTTAACGAAAATAATCGCATATGTTTGCTGTACTTAGGGCTTTTTAGGCGATTATAGAATTTTCTACAATACCCGTTATAAAAATAAAATTCCGGGGGTGGAGGGGTAAGAATCCCCTCAGGTACGCGGAGATTTTTAAGCAAGTTTACTTCGAAAAAGGTTTCCAGATAACGTACGAAAAACACTAACGTACAGTAGAGGGCAAAAAAGGGAGGGAAAACAGGTACAATGCGCGCGGGCATGCCCAGGTAGTGCTTAAAAAGGGTCGTCTTCTCCCCGCTTGCCTCGACTGTTGGCAAAAGCATAACCCCGCGGAAGGAGCTTGGCGCTTGCCTGGACATATACGTGCCATTTAAACGCGCTGTCCCCACCCTTTTTTTTGCCCTCTACTGTACGTGAAAAGTTTGTACTGGCTCTCGATACCAACACTTAAAAAAAGAACGAAAACAGTTGCTGGTAATTTACTGATTCTTCTAGAACATGTTGTTGAAGTTACAAAATGTAAAGTAAAGCTTTCTTCGTCAACTCTTTATTAAACTTTAATATCAGCCAATTCAGCTGTTTAACTGTGGGCTTACCAAGTATATTCTCTGCAGTAATTTACGCGACTTTTGAAGATTCATGAGCGATATCGCAGTAGCAAAAAAAATCGATTCGACGAAGGAAAATGATTCTTAGAACGATTTCAGTAATAGTAAAAAGAAAATAACGGTCTTACTCATGATTGAAAGTGTAAGGAATATCACTCGAACCTGAAATGGACGTAAGCGTGTTCGTAATATTAATATGTAGACCGTAACGAGTTCTGCTCACACCGTTGTTAATAACTAAAATATTAAAATATGATCGAGCTAACGACTGTAACTATTGCAAAGGTATTGTATGTTAACCATGCATACAAATGGGTTTTCTTGGAGGGGAAACAAAAGGTAATCGCCATTTTCTTTCATAGCACCACTGGGACGACTGACTAAATGAGAGTTTACTTTTAATTACACAAAATAACAATGCACGAAATTTATGCTTTCAATTATCCCTCCCATCCCCAATTTACGTCTCTATTCCGCGGTATTGGAGGAGGATGAAATCGCTTTAATTTCATGAACCTTGTACTACGTTTCCGACACAATTTCCATCGTTATCGTTTTCCATTTCATCTCCTTTGTTAGCAACAGCAAATGACTCTGGTAATCGAATGTTTCACTACAGTTCTCTTTTCTTTAGACAATAGAATTCCTCCTTAAAGACAACAAAACACACCGTGTTCATTTCCCCGGTAACAAACGCTGAAGTTCACCATGCTGTACCAAAAGCTTTTTTCAGTAAATTACTCCTTATTAGATTTTCTCCGATCTACAAGTTGTAAGTTCCTTTCTTTTTCTATTAATTTCATTTTAGCTGAAGTAACACCCGACAGCAAGGTTATCAGATGTATTGTACCCCTTTAAATTTTAAAATTGCATATTTCCGTAGCATCAACTCGTCCCAGTGTATAGTGCTAAGCTCGAAATGACGTGATGCGTAATTTTCTATGAAAATAGTCGTACTCAAATACATTTTAAAAGATCGTCTTAGCTTAGTAATTTAAGAATTTCTCGTCTAAGTACAATGGGAACTAATTAGTTTCTCTGAGGCTAATACCCTCACCTTAGTGACGTCAGTACCATTTACCCCGTTATCCCTAGATAATTGAGACGAAATTGGCCCTTTTGAACAAGTTCTTTGCAATCCTGAAGCATTGTACTTCCTGGGCGATCCATGCTCCTCAAAAACGGGGAAAACGGTGCAAGTTTTGTCATATTGGTGAGATATTGATATTACCCTAGGTTTCCCCTACCTACGCACTTTTACCCTTACAGCCAACGCACGCAATATTAGGATCGAGATTAATATTTCATTGTGAACTTTCCCGGATATTTTGCTCGACTTTCGTGAACCAATTACAAAACTCCGTTTTTTCATAATATTTTTATTAATAGGCGAAGAAAACTGATGGCGTACACGATCAGACGGGAACTTTGTTCAACAAGTTTATTCATAAAATGTTTCGCAGATTTTCTTCTTTTTTGTTCTGGGAAGAGAAATGAAAACAACACGCAAAATGGAGGCGGGATGTGCTACATAATAATTGCAATATATACAGTTTTTGCATTGCAGACTAGTTATTCAGCAAACTATGCGAATACTTAGTGTTTAAAACAACTTTAGAACGTAGGAAAGGGGGAATCTTTTGTATTCGGGTTCAAGATGAAAGAGCGCGAGAAAACATTGACAGAAACTCTTAAGCCTATAAATGGCAAAGCCAAAATTAACATAAAGTATTATAAAAGTTGTCTCAACTATGAACTCTGCAGCCAAAACGAGAAAACTTTTCTGATTTTCGCATTTTTTTTGCATTTTCAAGCTTTTAGTACGCAATTGAAGATTGTGCAATCACTAAAAACTTTGTTTTTAAAAGTTTTATCATTAATGCTCTCTCTTTCTCTCTACAACCAATCAGCGTTCGTTTTGGAATCCATAACAAAATTATTTCCACGAAACACAATAAAAAAATTCCCGATGAAAAGTACAACTGATATTTGGGGACGCGACAAAGTTGGAAAAAAGCTGAAAAAAATCAAATCAAAATGACGGATTAACATGATAGAGGCATTGTGAGCAGTTTGGTTGCAAACTCATCCAACTTTTCATCCGTTATTCGAATCATTCTGTCCATTTCCGCTACATCTTCAGTTCATTTTATTGCTCAGCACGTGACGAGTGATTTTTTTTTGGCAAAAGAAAAGATTTAGCTCGTTGTATATATTCAGGCTAAAATGGGCGTGACAAGTTTCATTTTTCCGTTTTTCGTTCTGAAAAGAAACGCACTAAAAAGCTTGAAACGCCTAAAGTGGGAGGGGGAAAAGACAGTTAAAGACAGGAATACTCGATTTATTTATACATATTTCTTCATAAGAGAAAGAGAAAATTTAGCAAACGGAGGAATTCTACTGGGAGAGAACTTTAGGGCCTTGAATTTTTTAAATCAAGGCAGGAAAAAAGGCATAAGGGGACCAGTGGAATTGGATCTTAAGAGCGTTAATTTTGCGACGAAGAAAAGCAGAGTCACTCTTAGTTGCATTAGGAAAGAAAATCATGGAGATAGATAATAAAAAATGGCAGATATATTGGAAAAGTTGAAGGGGAAAATATACGAATTAGGCGTCAAAATTAAGTTTGTGGAAAAAAGAAACGAAGAAAAGACTCAGTGCCAGTTCTCGTGTAAAGACCGCAGTGATTTTCAAGATGGTTCGCGAAAGATAAAAGGAGAAGAAGAAAGACAGCCAAGCAAAGGGGAAAGAAGTTATGCAAAGTTATCAGAAAATGTGTCGATAGACTAATATCGGGTTGGTGTTGCTCTTCTGTTTTTCTGCTTGCATTCTCAATTCTTCCCAAAAAGTTTCGAAAAGCTTCCTCATCTTCCAGAGTTTCAGTTGTCACCCAGAGACAAGGCTTGGACGATCCTGGGATCAGCTTTACTCCCTTCACGGAATTCTTCTAAGGTTAGCTTGTCATCATTATTCTTGTCCATCTGGTTGAAAATCTTATCAACTCGTCGTTGCGGTGTATTTTCATCTTCGACAGTCGGTTGCTGACCCTGAAAAACAGAAAAAAATAAGATACAATCTAAAACAGGATACGACGTAAAAAATGTAGAATAAGCGTGTTTGGAAGGAAATAATAACGTAGAATAATAGTAGACATTTATTTCATTTTTTCAAGTCACCCCAGTCGCCTCGTTCCGTATAATTTACAGCATTTCTGTACGCGTTCGTCTCGGAAATTTGGCTTTCCACTATTTCCAGAATGCTTCACTGTGGCGGAGATTTGTACTCAGGACATAAAGGAGTTAAGCCTGAATTTATCGAACGTACAATTTTCCAGCTCATGAGCCCCTTTTTTGACATCCTGACGCAGAACGCTGCGCACTTGCTTGGACTGATATAGCGTCATTTTTTAAGAGAACGAAAGAATTGTGAATTTGTCCAAAGTAACCCTCATAAATCTTGATCTCCTAATTTCCTGAACAATCTTTTCGGGGAGATGCCTAATCTCCATTTTTTGGTGTGTGCGTGTGTGATGGGCTTATGCTATAACAGATGGCTTCAAATCAAAAGTATTGTGTGCCTTTGATAAGCACGAAATATTGAACTCAAAATTGAAGGCGTTCCGTCTCTGGAGCGTGAAATACTGAATTGTTGCAAGCTTTTAAGAATATTAATTAAGTTCCAAGTTTAAATGAAACAAAGAGAACGAAGTGATGAGCTCCTTTTGTGTGGGTACAGAAGACATGTGAAAACGTCCCTGTAATGTAAATGTTGTTTCAAGTTTATCTAAGGACTCAAACGGATGGGTAAATAGTTATTCAAGAGTTCTGCCGTGAAACGAAACTTTGGGCGAGAAAATGCTTGCGTTTCATGTGTAGACTTTCGCATTTTGTGCCGCTTCCAGGAAATGAAAAATTGTAATTTATAAGCAACGCGAAACCGTCGGATAAAGGCAACTCTGCCTTCTCTGTTATTTTTTTCTCGCTTCTCTTCTCGCTGTCATCACGTAATGAGATTTTCTTTCACAATTCGCCTGTAGTTTCTTTCATTCGTATCTTTTCACTCATTTCACTTCAGCAAGCGAAACAAGACCAAATATAGTTAAGCCAGTACTTGGAGAGCGCGAAAACCCTTCAAGAGAGCAGCGTTTGTTAATTTTGACGATTGCAGACGTTAGTTTCCCCACATATTGCACTGGCATTTACTGACATGGGCGGGACAATACACTACATACGCTGTACAAGGGCTGAAAGGAGAACTTGTCCTTGTTACTTACCACCATTTGGTAAATAGCGTCTACAATGTTGTACATTTCTTCGCGCGTGATGTAACCGTCATTGTCCACATCGTACAGCCGGAACGCCCCTGTCAGCCATAATGGATGGTTCCGTACCGAATACAAGGATGTAGAAAATAGAAGGAAAAATAGGAATATGTCTTTTATTATATTGCCATCAGATAATTTTTTAGTAGAGAGCTCAAACATAAAGTGACAAACGGTGTTTTTTGTCAACTCAACCAAACCCATCACCCAACGTTCCACAAATCCAAATGCAACACTCCCCTCCCAACCACATGAGTGGGGAAACTTTTAGTGCAGAGATTTCGAGATTACAGGATAGGCACACTTACATTGAAGTTTTTCGTCAAGATTACCCCTTGATGTGATGGAAAGCGCGCGAATAAACTCTTCAAATTCTATAGAGCCATCCTGAATAGGAAAAAAATAGAGTAGAAGTTGGAATAACGTTTAGATATCGAAATAAAAAGATTTTATGTAAACAAAAAATGGTGACGCGGCTCAGAGGCGATGATGAATGGAAAAGCAGGGAAAGAGTAAAATCAAAAGGCCCAAAGTATAGTAAGTCGCTATATTACGCGCACAGAATGTTCTAGAAGACCTTATTCTTGTCACTACAAGACAGAAACAATACAAGACGGCGGCAACGAGCAAAGCTCAAGCCACGCCAATTTAAAAAAAAAGAAAAGAAAAAGAAGACCTTATTCTTTAATTAGAATGGGTGAAAAAGTAAAGGAATTTTTTAAAAAAATCTTTAATAGAAGATTAATACTAAACAATTATTCGTGAGTTAAACGGCTGGGATTAATACCTATGTATCAGTGTGTTAGATTTTAAAAAAACTTGAAACCATTCGTAGGCATAGCCTATTGACGGTTACATGTATTGCAAAAACATAATCTTTCTCATTACATTTTCATGATGGTGGAAAAGAAGGAAACTTTAACAGGCAAATATTTTATTAAATATGTAAGCGTGAAAATTAAAGAATTAAGGAAAAACAGCAGAAGTTGTATATACGTATTTAAACATGAGTCGTGCAATGTAGCAAAATGGGAAGAAACTTTTAAAGAAAGAATAGGGCTAAGATGCGGAACGTAGATACTTTCCGTTGGGGGTGCAATCGATAAAGGGTACAACCCCATGGAAAAGGAAAAAGAGAGACTTGGTAGGATGTAATTACGCAGATGATTTTCCGGAAGTATGGCCAGAGAGCCCTTAGGCCATGAAGGTACGGGGTGTGAGGACAAAGCAGCATAGCGAGAAATACCCTTAGGCGTTAAAAACGTCGCCACGAGAGGGATATTTAGTAGTTTCGGATTAAGGGTAAAACGTCCGGGTGTAAAAAGGGAAAGTAATTCTTACTTTGTTCTCGTCGAAGACTCGAAAGACAAGGGAAGCAAATTTGGAAGGGTCTCCTTGGGGGAAGAACTGCTTGTAGATCTTAATAAAGCCCTATAGAGAGAGATAAATACGCAGAAAAATACAAAATTACTCAAGGGGGTAGTTTAGAGTGTGTAGAATATGAGGTAAAGAGTTGCAAAGGAAAACAAAAAAAGGAATTTGGCCAACAGTGTAATTAAGGACAGTTAGCACGCCATTTCGTTGCAAGATCTTGGCTCTACATAGAAGCTGGAAGCGATCATGGTCTATTGCTCATTGGCTGAGAAGGTCGAATGACGTCATTGCAGCCCGAGTATCCGTTTCGGAGGATTAGCTGTTAAGTACTCATTCAGAAAGGTTTTAATGGACTTCGGGCTAAAGCTGTCCTACATCTTTGAGCTGAATGGCGTGATGGCGTCTCCGATTCTCGTGTTTTTTTTATATAAATAAGTCTTGTCTTATAAAGACGACTCTTGGAAAAACATTTTTTTGCACAATTTTCGGCCGTCCTGAAACTTTATAGGTTACTCTAAAATTAGACTTGAATAATTCATTGACTTCTGCTGATTTGTTTGCTTCTGACGTAAGAACTCAGAGACATATTTTTTAATTTCTTTTCAGCTAACTTTCCTTTTGCGAGCTCGGCAATTAAAAAAAAGTTTAGATGAAAGGAAGTAAACAAACATGTACCTTTTCTGTAAGTTGACCATTGGGGCAGTCTTTGAGGAACCCCTTGTGCCTGGAACGGGATATATGAATTAAATATGGGTTAGGTCAATCCATCTGCACGCGAACATACACAGAAAGGTCGATTGCTATGAGATAACACGTTGACGTTACGTATAAATGCATCGAAACCTTTTCGTGAGATAACATTGGATATTCACACGCACCAAAGCCATCCGGATTCATCTATAATCTACTCGTCATCACTCATTCTCCTTCACTTTCGCCTTCCTTTGCTCTCCTTTTCAAACTTGCATGGTCTACCATACAACATTTCTGTACACACATTTCCATACACGCACCCACCCACCCTATATGCGTAACAATATGCAAAGTCGAAGCCTACAGGGTTCCTTTCCTTAATGATTGTCATAAATTATTATAGATTGCTTCTATAAGCTTTCATCATGACAGTGACAATGCAAGTTTTTTTTTCTTCACGAAGAGGGATTTTTTCGACCCTTATTTTATGTTCAAATAGGCAAAATATGCTAAAATATGCCAAAAAGTCTTGAGTCCCTCTAAACTACGCTAAACAATAAAAAATGACAAGCTTACGAAACAAACACTTTAGTATTAGTCATTGCGTAGGAAAATATAGAACAAAATAAAATCCAAACTCGAACGGCTGACTCTGATTTGCTCCGAGAGATGTTGTTCGGTGTGTTACATTGTTAGCCTTCGTAGTAAATAAAACGAATACAACAGAATACACAAACGCCAGGGACGATATCTATGAAGAAGAAACAGAATCAAACAGCAGATTGTGATGGGCAACGTCAGTTTTGGAGCGCTATCAGTTTATTGCGTTTTGCATATAAGGTAGGTAGACTTCCCTTCTGGAAGCCGAGAAAAATTGTATTCGGGAAATTTTGTAAGCTAAGAGACGTACTTTGGAGAAAAAAGGGGGAAAAGGGTCCATAGGTTTCGGCGTTCATAGATAACTTTCACCTCACCCCTCTTCCTTCATTTCTCGGGGGAGTTTCCTCACCGAAGAGAATAGGCTAGAAATTCATGTGATTTATTATTATGGCCAACGTAAGCTCAAAACACAATAGTAGCCTATGTATGGTTCACTTTTACACTGAATAAGGGAGTTTCGATACGCGGCCTCGGCAACACCGTAGCTTGCGTATATATAAATTTTAGAGGTACAGTACATAATAAGGAACCACCTGATGGGTAACGGCATGTATTGACGCAGCCCGATATTTGTTAGGCCCCGTGACGAGTCTTCGTTAACATTGTTACCTTCGTTAACTTTGCTTCATTAGTTGTTAAGGTGCTGGGTACCGCCCTTTTCGTACGGACGATTACATGGAAAACTTGCGTGGGCACTTTGCACTTACCATTCAATGTTTCTCAAAGTAATCTTGACAGTAAAGTTTTATTATTAATCGCTAAAATCTAACGAACAGATATCTCTGAAAAAGACAAAGACAATTTACAGTTATTTAAAAAATTTGTGTTTTTTTTTCCAAAAATGCTGAAAGTTTGCCCACGATATATTCTAATATTTTTAATTTTAATGTTTTGGTCGAAAAATTCTGAAAAATTCAAATACTTAGGAAAAAAAGTCCACGCAATTTTCTCGTTTCTTCCATTCAGTCATTGTAAACTAAGAGAAAGGGTATACAGTGGCCGTAAGGTTACGGTGCACCTAAGCGTGGTCATAGGCTAAACCGCTAAACGTGCTAAACGCCTTCTGCGATTTCGCCAAAACTGCTCAGAATTTAATTGAGCAGTCTCGACAGTAAAGTTTAAGATCGTAATATCTAATGCACATCGTCGATCTTTAAAAAGTTCTTCGTAAACTTGTAAAAAGTGAATCAAATTTCATTTTTTGTTGTTGTTGCAGAAAAGCAATTCTAAACATTCGATCACAAGATTCAGTAATGCAATTTAAAAGTAGTATGTGCTGAAAACAGATTCAAATCCGACATTTAGTTTTACAGCTGTTACTTAGGAAATTTCAGGAAACTTTTTAAGTGATAGATCCGAAGTTAACCGACAGATTAGAATTCCGTTTTCGCCAATAAATTAGGTAAACGGTGCTTTAGTGTACCTCTAAGCCGTATATTTAAACATGCTTTTCCCCAAGAAAGTGGAAATCTACTTCGCGTTTAACAAATTGAGTAAGAACTTCATGAAGCAAATCTCGGACGATGTGCACTAGATATTACAATTCAAAACTTTACTGTTGAGATTCTTTGTTGAAATACAGAGTACTTTTGGCCCAATCGCCGACGCTGTTTAGCATGTGATTCCCCTATACCACGCAACCTAGCACCGTAGGTGATATTTACGTGTACCTTAAGTCAACTTACGAACCGACCTTTAATCCAATCTTCTTAACAGAATGATACTTAACGACATTCAAAGTTCTAATGTTGGAGCTTAAATATTCTTTGTTACACAAACTAATACAAAGTGACACCACAAATCATGTAATACCAAGGAAGGCCATGTTGTCAACTTACCCCTGCTGACAGCTAGCCCCCCGGTCTCTCCTAATCCAAACAAAACCCCTTTAGCCCTTAATGGTTTCGTGCAACCTCATTCACAGGCCCAACTTAACAAATATCTTGTTATTCTTCGTATGAAAAGCAAGAGACTTGAAATATTGTTCATTATGCTGGACGCGGCTTCGAAGCTAGG
Organism: Triops cancriformis; assembly: GCA_020615345.1. Lineage (NCBI taxonomy): Eukaryota > Metazoa > Arthropoda > Branchiopoda > Notostraca > Triopsidae > Triops > Triops cancriformis. The sequence goes on from JAHZNP010000730.1 coordinate 10,632, forward strand.
TAAACAAAACCGTGAGTTGGCAGATCGTAGGCATATTTCTACGTACTCACCTGTACTGCCATCTGCCAGTTAGCAATAGAGATAAGCAGGATCGTACCCCAGGATTTTGCTGGGGAGCTAAAAGTGCGGCCCTTGAGATAACAAAAGATTCGCGAGCGTTGTGACATCCTTTGATTAACGAGCATAAACACATTTCACTCAACGCTGGCTTCTAGGACATGAGAACAGGACCATGTGGCAAGAAGTTCTTCTCTGTTCACTTGACTCAGGACAAGTTCGGTAACACGTCGCTGGGGACACAAGAATCAGTTCAGGGAACTCCCACTCCAACATTTACAACTTGCTTCAATTCTCTTCTTGTGTATTTATTAAACTTTTAAGAGATTGGGACTACTCTCACAAACTATACATACTCAATTTCTAAGTTATGTGGGAAAGGAAAAAGCCTCACAGAATCGGAGAATGCAGATTACAGAGCAGACCCGAAACTCTCGTGAATTTGGCCCCGCCCTTGTATTCCAGAGTTCGCTGTGTTCGTTTGTACTGAATGCCAAAGTAGGTGAAGCAAACTGATTAATCGTGTTTGTACGAATGGTTAGCGAACTTTCTGTTCAGCGGAACGGGCGAAGCGTTGAAAGCGCCACGCCTTCAGCAGAAAGTTCATTGGATTTTACAGTCGAGACAAACAAAAAGACGTTTTTGATGAGTACTAACAGGAGTAGTAACACATCAGTTCCGACCAAAGTTAACATAATGAAGCTAGGGTTTTCAACTTTTAGAGCCACGCCCTTAACTCAGGGTTACGTAGTTCGAATGGCAAAAAATGTCTGTATTAGGCATCCAGTCTGAATGCTTAATTTCTGACAGCACTAGCTTCGAAAACGTTTACAAAAGGTCTTTTTTAACTTTCCTAAATGTCGAACCTAAAAATGTAACTAAAAAGACAGCATTTTGCTGTAAGATGACGTAAGATTTGAGGGAAGGGTGCTTCAGTTCGCTATGGGCTGTCTCCTTTAGGGCTTCAGTGCACCTAACCGTGGTATAGGGGAATAACATGCTAAATGGCGTCAGCGATTTGGCCAAAACTATTCAGTATTCCCTTAAACAATCTCGACGGTAAAGATTAAGATCGTAATATCTAGTGCACATCGTCGAGGTTTTCTTCAAAATGTTATTCCTAAATCTATAAAAAGCTAGTCAAATTTCATTTTTTTTTACAGAAAAGCAATTCGAACATTCGATCGCGAAGGTTCACCTAAGCTACTTCAAAAGTATTCTTTTAACGAAAACGGAATTAAAGTCCAACATTTGGGTTTGGAGTTGTCATCTAGGAAATATCAGAAAACTATTCAGTGCTAAATCCAAAACTAACCGACGGATTTTAATTCAATTTTCGCTAATAGATTAGGTAAAAGGTATTTTAGAGCACCTTAACGTCGTATATTTAAAAATACTTTTTAGGAAAATACTTTTTAGTTTCATCGAAAAACGTCTCATTTTTCAGTTAATTGTAATAAATAATTACATCCCAGTTTCCTCAAAGCTATGAACAAGCAACTGTAGTTATGATAAAACTATGCAAAATGGCATACAGAAGAGAATTACCTAGACATTTGTATCCATATTTCCACCAAAAACATGTGTTAAAATCGTGAAGCAGTTTACAGAGCAAGAGTTTAATAACAACCGTAATACTTTCAGTATGATCGTCGTGTTATCTCACATTTCTTGGAGCGGATAAAGTACACGAGTATTGAGCATCTGTTTTGCTCGCTTGGTGTATTCTTATGAACGTTTTTCGTGTCAAGGTGTGATAAAACATTCGACGGCACTCAACACCTTGAAAAAATTACTCTTCGCTAGTGGGAATAAAACGTTTTACTCCGTACTCCGTCCCTTTCCTCTTTTCTCGTCGGAAAACGGGAGCAAAAGGGTGAAAGTAAAAGTTAAAGTTGGCCGTAAAAGAAATACCATCGTAAGGTAAGGCTGAGGATAGAAGGAAAAAGGAAAATACGGGCCAATCTTATCTTGTGTCTTGCCTTTATAACCCGAACGAGGGCTGCTTTTCCTCACGACCTTTACCCTCGAAACGTAGTTAAACAGAGGAGAGAAAAAAGACCCAGAAGAACAAAGATGGACTCAACGGACGTACGAAAAGTTTTATTGGTAGCAGTTGCACGGCACGAAGCAACTCCAAAACGGGGAAAAATTTCGGATGGAAGTGTGTTTGCCCCCCGAACCCCTGAAATCGTTATATCTCGTCCTATATAGGCAATACCGAGTACAGTAGAGTACTTGTACGTATGACGAGCACCGGGGACTCCAGATTACGCCTTTGTTCCAATCAGGTTGATTGGACCGTAGCGGCAGTAATATTGCCAGTACTTTGTTTTCTTTTTATGAGCCGTTTTGGATGTCACAGTTTAGGACGGAACAAGATGACTACAGGGGAGGAAAAGAGAAAAAGTAAGGAAAATTCCAAGTCAGCAATATTTTAATTGCTCATCGTTTTTTATTGGTGTGATAAGGTGGACTTTTGTCTTCTGAGTTAGCATCGTCATGTTTGAACTCCATCTCAAGGATTCCTCAGGAAATGCAATCAGTGGGACAAGAAAGGTGGTAATAAACGGGGACGTGTTTAAAGTCAATAAAGGGAACCTTTCCCGTACGATAGGCTGAACTTTATGTGATGCTTATTGGAACCGTATTTCATTCCTTAATGTCAAAAGTTGAAAGTTCTACCATAAACGTGAAAACTCCGTTTCACGGAATGACTGTTTGCCTCCTTAAATTAATACGCGCGAAGAAGAAAAAAAAATGTGATGTACTAGGTCGGCAAAAACTTCAGTAATGTCGTGCAGCAATGGTAGAAGTGTTAGCCAGTGTGAAAGCTGCGCGAGGGAATTTGTGCATCCCACGTGTAAGCTAGTACTTTTAAGGCCCCTTTGTCTCCCGCTGGTTGTATTAACAGACAGCACTTTCGGGAACCCTTCTTTTTGCTTCCATTTGGCTAATGTGGCGAGTAGAGCAACAATGTGGGCAGTATTAAGTGTGATTATTTTGTTGACGAAGACTTTATGAGGCAATGTTTTTCGGGTGAAGTCCATTACTAACTACGACTGGCAGCCAATCAGAATCACTGTCACGGCAAGATTAATTCTGATTGGTTGCAAGCTGAAAGTGTCTCATAGAAATTCGTCTATAAAGTCTGCAGTTTCTTAGCTACTTAAAATTAGAAAGATTCAACGTAGATTGTCTAAGCGACACTTAAGTTATAAACGCATTGGGATTCCATTGTCTGATCCAACATTGATAAACTCCAGTGGAACTACTGTTTGGAGCCCAAAATGAAACTAGGCTGTACTTGTAAATCGTATTGGTGTAATCAAGCCCCTGCAGGCTGTTTTATCTACTTTACGAGTTAAATGTGTCAACCCTAACATTCGGAATCGTTTTAATTGCTCCTAAAAACACGTTTAATTAACCGTTAGAATTACCAGTCCTGCCGTTCTATGTACCTTAAGAGATCATTGCTTCAAGCTTCTTGACTGTATAACGTAGGTAAACCAGACTTAGGAGGCTTAATTAGACCAACGTGCTTTGCCCAGTAACGACTTTTGGCTGTCATTTTGAAATTGTAATGTAGTTGATTCGTTAAGAACAATTTTTCCATGATAGTACTGCAAAGAGCTAGGATATTTTGGGGACTGTTTTTGAACCTAAACATTAAACTAGGTATTTCTGGGGGCTGCGAGAATTTCAAGCCGCAATCCATGATAAGCTACAAACTAAACGTGAAAACTTATAGTGGAAAACGAAGAAATGTGTATATGAACAAAATATAAATTCGAAAATCTTATCTATTTTAATAAGAATGTCCTTTCAGATTCGATATTTTTACATATTTTAATCGACGTAGTCGGGGTTTGATCGCTCTATTTATCGTATTTTAAGTCCCCCAAAATGGAAATAAATTAAATCAAGCTTAAGTTATGATTACCCAATACTGTAACAAGTTGACACAAGTTCTCTGAAGCTATTTTGCACGAGTTATAAAAGCCAAGTTCGGTGACGATGATTTTAACGAAAACACTTCACACCAGAAGTAATTCGCTGCGCGAATTGGCAATGCTGCGCAACATGAAACGTTTCGGGTATTGACGTTGGAAAGTTAACGTCGAATCTCTTACAGTATGTTAAGGAAAAAATTCTAATAATACTGTATAGCCATACCCTTGGGGGAGGGAGGAGCTTCAACCCCCTCCACTCAATTTACTTAAAAAAAAACAAGTCCATTACGAGAGAAAGTTCTTTGATCGCCTTAATAATACATAAGTTGACGTCGAAACATATTTGCACAAACAGTAATTACGTACAATTAAAGGACAACGACCGTATGCCAATGGCCCGGCCCTAGGCAACAATGACACTTCTTACTACGGAAGCTGACGGCCAAGGACCAGTCGAAAGAGAATCGAGTGGTACACCGTTCGCGCAGCTGCCGTGGTAATAGCAATATGGTCGTTTGCCTGTAGTTCTATACCGATTACTGTACGTCTATTACTTACTCGAGCACTAGTACATATTTAAGTAACGAGGAGCGTCCAGTGTAATTATCGTTCCCACTTTTTTCACTTTTTCGGACTGTACAACCACTTCTCGGACAGGCAGACGGCTTTTTCATTTTAACATACGTGATTTCGAAATATATCAAAGTCTACACACTGAAGTAAAAACTGAAAAAAATCTTCATATTTATTGTCGTGCTTAGTACTTTCTATGCTATTCTTGGACGGCTAACGTCGGACCCAAGGTATCAGTAACCAATAAGCGAAGACTTTGAACACAAAAATCACATGTCTAGCGAATGTGTAAGGAAATGTAGCATAGAAAAAATGTGAGAAAAAGCGTTGGGAAAAAAACGTTACAAAAAGGAAATTTACGTACTACCCTTCTATGCTTTTTTGCGACAATGCTGCAAGTACTGAGTAATGGTTATAGATAGCATTCCATTATAATGGACGGAAAGGGTAAGGGCTGTGGAGGTTCAGGGTGAAACGAAGGATATGAGAATTCAGGGTAGGATATCAAAGTTATCCATCAAAATCCTCCGGTGGAGAAGGGTTTTACGACTTCCTTTTGCTATTTCTGATCTTTTGGTAGCTTAGTCTCCACTAATTGCATTTCACCAACTTATCCCGCACTTATCCCTTTTAGCGTAAACCTTGTAGGGTCGATTTTGGGGTACAGAGCACGCATGGATAAAATCGTTAGTTCCACTAAGATTTTAGTACCGGACCCTTCCGACCGTTTTCTGTACTATGCTTTCTAAAAAAATGCAAGAAGAAAGGCCACTGTCTATCGTTTTTCTCTTATGGACGATTAGGTAGCAAACTTGCGTGGACGATTTTGCATTTAGCACTTAATGTTTGTGGAAGTAATCTTGAAAGTAAAGTTTTAAGTTGATAACCCCTAGAATCTAACGAAGAGATATTTTTGAAATATACAAAGATAATTTACAATTGTTCAAGGAATTTCATGTCTTTTCCGGAGATTCTGAATTACGAAAATTTCTCCACGTTAGATTCTTTGTATTACTAATTTTCAAATTTTGGTCGAAAAAGGATCGAAAAATGCCCAACAGTTATGGAAATATCGTCAAGGCAATTTTCTCCTTTCTCCCGTTCACTCTATATAAAAATAAGAGAAAAGGGTATAGAGAGTCCTTAACTCCACAACAACGATCAATACTGATAATTGCGTTCTGGTAACTACTTTTTATTTCATATAAAAAATGCCAGATACCTACATACATTCCTGCTAACGAAATTTCACCCATAGAGAACAAAGGACAAACGAAGGTTGAAATATTCTTTGTATTTGGAATGCATGTGAGAAATGCAAAAGTGTATGGAGAAAATGAAGCAGTGATGAGTACTTGTAAAAACTTAAGACTTTGGAAAACATAATGAAAATTACTGCTGCTGTTAACATTCTAAGGCACTAGATTCTATTGTCCTTTATCCATATTTGCGTGTTTCATCGCTAGTCGAGAGTCCAGTGAGTTTATTTCTGGAGGCCAAAGAGGCAAAGAGATTGCTTTGTCATTTGTATGGTCGAGAGACACTTGTCCTTTTCGGGTTCAGCTCAATTCCCATGTCGGCCATTCGAAATTCTCTGAGATTTTTTGCGCGAGTTTTTGTATGCTCTTTTCTACTTTTATTTTATGCCTGCCCACTTTGTCTGGGTGCTATTGTTCCTTGTGTTTGTGCTTTCGGGGGTGGAGAGTAGGTTTGAGGACCTTGTGAGACTCTTGTGAGCTTTCATAACATTTATAATTACGAAGTTTTCTGCTCTTTTCATCTTCTTTTCTCTCCATTCGGTCAGGTTTTTGATATAAAGTGAAGTGCAATTTCTTTTGTGGTGGAGATGAACTTAAGAGTGCTTTGAAGTTCTCGAGCAGCGCGGAATTCGTATCTCCACGGGAAAAAAATTCTACTTATCTTGTCTCTGTCCTCTGGTGAAAAGAAGAGAAGTTGGGTAAATATTTGGACGCTTTGCAAGAGGTCAAAGCGTTTGAGTTGAGGAATCTTTGGAGAAGGGGTTATACTACTACTTTTCCCAAAGCACACACAAAAGGAAAAAAACAAACAAAAAGTCTGGGGACTAACGGAATTCTTTTGCCCTTGGGCACGATGATACAAGAGAGTAGAAATTGAACTCCTGCGGGCAGACATTTGACAATCTGGAACAGCTTTTAAGCCGCTGAAACGAGAAAATGTAACTCGTTTCAAGGCCATTTCCTATAGGAAATTCAACCACTAGAAAAGAGTGCGGCGGAAAAAATGCCTCCGGGGTAATGCTGATAGTTTCAGAATGGTACCCTCATGAAAACGGCGCTAGGAAAGTACCGGCAAAATAGTATTACTGACTTTGTATAGAGTAAGATGAGTTTACATTCATCATGAGAGACAAATTCAATTTAGTAAGCTATTACCTATAATTTGTCTCTCAATTCTTCATTAGGAGCGATTGATCTAAGATTAGATTGCAGAAAGATGGAAAATCGGTGATGAAAATGGAAGAAATACCGGCGGTAGCTGGTTATGTGGAACAGAAAAGAAACGAGTGGCTTTCGACTAAAGACAAACCTAGAATTATCTTGCAGGATAAGGAAAAGTGGACTGCCTGTTAGTTGACAAAATAAGGGTCGAAAAGGCGTGGAATCTTTTGTACACTAGTTGCGAACGGAGTGAATGATCCAGGCAGTACTCGATTCCTTTTTTGGTGCCCATTTACGAGAGCTTAAGTCCTTGGACTGGAAGTACGTTCAAAGTAGTATGAGCCGAACTGAGACGAAGATAAGGAGGGTCTTTTAATTGTTGAGTAGACGTGTAGTAGGATAGCGTAAATGATTGCGTTGGAGTTCTTTAAAAGGTGTTTTTTTCTTTCTCTTTTTTGGGTAAACAAGGAAAGAGAACGTGGAGAAATACGATACGTACTAGAGAAAAATACATTCTCTAAAGAACACTTACGAGCATGAGCTCGTACACACACTCAGACAATCAGCATTCGATACGGCGAAGGAAGAATGAATCGTCTCGTGGCTCAGGTGCGACGTCCCAAAAGGGTTGAAAAACTACTTACCATTGTCTGATCTCCTTCTCCACAACTGTAATGAAAAAGAGCACAATTATATATTAGCTCACAACACTTGCGCAAAACTGATGCAAATACGAAGTTACGAAAAGGTACGTAATTCTATGTATTTTAAAAGTATATAGAAAATATATATATATATATAAATATATATTGTACGGATCTTCTTAAACAGAATGTAACTTTGTGCATAAATTAAAAAATAATAGCCTGGCTAGTTGTTATTTGTAAAGTAATGATTACACCCTTCCAAGACTGCATGAAATATCAGAATTTAGAAACGTAGTTTCTTACATGTTCTATTTACAGTATCATTTTTTGTTCTAAATTTCCTGGACGAAATAAAAACACTTATTCCACACGTGTAGAAAAGGATAGCGTGACTAGTGTATTATCAATTGCATCCTTTTCGTGGAGTACTAGGTATAAATGAATGTCAATTACAAAACCATAAATACTGTTCGGAACTCTCAAATGCTTGTTAACAAATCGAAACCGAAGTTCGCCTGAATTTTCCCGTTAAGTGTTCCTTAAATTACGTGGGTTGTTCAAGAGAATACATTCGCTGTAGCGTGTTAGGTGCTATGAGAGTTTTTTTTACAGGATTCTTTCCCAGATCGCTCACAAACTGTACCTATAGTGCATCGCAGTGTACTAGAAAAGGACATTAAGGCAATATAAGCTTCCCAGAGCTATTACGTGCACGTTACCCCATGTGTCCGGCAGTTTGTTCTATGATAGCTGTCCTAGACACACTCATGTCCTTGATGAGTGTTGCTCCGAAAATTTTCGCCCATTTCCCAAATGAAAACGTTGACAACCTTATACATAACACTTACGCCCTATACGTTTCTACGTAAAAGTGTTTAGTAATGGGGCAACTACCATCGTAAAGCAAGCTAACGACGTTTTTAGTTGCATAAAGGTCCGTGGAAGCGATGTACACGGTACCTTTGCGGAAGATGAAAAATTAAGTGAAATTTCTATTTATACTTGCAGTCGTGGTTAAAGCTCTTTTCACTGCTCACTTGAGTTTAAAGTGCCTTTTGCTTTTTGATTTCAATAAGATGGGACATACTCCACAATTTCACTTTATTTTCAAATTTTACTATTCGTTTTCCTTTGAGTGATGGAAAGCCGGTTGTTAGTATTCTAATTCTGGACTTCGGCAGTTTCTCTCTAGTCTTAATGCAGGCTTTCATCTGGAATGAAGTATTGTAGTAAAGAAACTGCCAAACTGGCTGGGCGAATTCTATCATTTTTCGACGCGTAAACATCTCGCAGTTTATTTGTAGTACTTGTGGCCAACAAAGTGCGGCCAGACAACGGAATACTCACAGATGGAATATGCTAAGTTGCTATGTGTTGTAGACGTTCGCCTTTCTAAATCACTATCAACTCAATCAATCACGGTGAACACCGTGAATTTCAACATTTTATTACCTTAACTAAATATTCAAGAAATTTCAACGTGTCACGTGTTTACTATTCCAATTTTTAATATTATAAGTTTACTATTATAATGCCATTATAGAATAATACTATTTTTGTTATGTTACTAGAGAGCAGTTTAAAATAAGGTTCAAAAAGCCTTCCACGTATGTCCAAATGAATAACATTTCGACTATTTTTGGCTCCACTTTCCCAACTCTCCTGTTCCCTATCTTTCTTTCTTCTTTTCTTTTTTTTATGATAGCAAACTTGAGTTTCCGCACTTGGGCTGGAACCGTACTGCAGCAAGATACTAAAGTGAAGAAAGCTATCTTTAGAGGAGACAGGGAATTGAATCTATTGAGTTACAACCCCGATATAAGGAAAGTTGATTCTTATTTTGGGGTAGGTGAACCAAAAAGTTGAAGAAGGGTGGGGTGGGGGGAAACCAAAAGAAAACTAACAAAAGGCAAGTTTGAAAGAAAAAGTTTTCCGTCTGGTACAGTTGTAAACTTTCTGGCTCCTTTTCGAGTTACCTTTCAAGGAAACGAGATAAATTGATCATTCTGCTACAACCCTCCCCCAATTGTCTAGTTTCTGTATTGTATTTTCTGTTACCAAGTTAGTCTTAATTCCCTGAGGTGCATAATAAAGCAGGCGCAATTAGAGTAACCGAGTTTTGGCTTGTAGGGATGAGGAATACATACAAAAGGCCTAGGCTTCAACGAAACGTTCCCCACCCTTCACAAGCGATTTATTACTGTATATTGCCCCAGTTTCTAATATTCTACCTCCGTCAGGTGTACGCTAGTTCCTATTTTAGTTATAACTGCGTTGCAACGCCAGAGAATGGTATAATTAATTTAGTTCTTGAACGGCAGAAATAGAATAATTTCGTAGCGTACAGTGTTTCTTTACGTTTTCGATTCAATAGACGGTGCACTGCTAATGAGTTGGCCGTAATATTGTTCCAATAGGAATTGTTGGTATAATACTTTTACTTGCCATAGTATGGCAAAATGAGATGGAAATGAATTGGCTTTCAAAGATTGCTTATTCTAATCATTAACGCGTTTGTACACAACTGGACTTTTTGTGTTTCCAGAATGCAATGCAGTTAGTTCTCAGAACCGGTACTGATTCAGCGATTTTTGAGTCAGGAACGAGTTGACATCCACGCCTTACGTTGGTATTTCTTCTTTTCTCGAATCGACTAGAAGTCGGAATGCAATTAAATGCATCTTCTCAGAGAGCCAGTGGACTGTAAATTGGGTCCCCAACGCCCTCTTTTCATTTCCCTATCACGGTCTTCTAAAGCAGTTGCAAGAGAGGAAACGAGAACAGCAATAGAGAAAAGGAAACGAAAAAAAATAAGCACATAAATTAAAAATGAAAATGCAGTAAAAACGGCTTGGACTTGGGCCTAAAACAGAATCGGAACATGCCCGCGAGCTTTCTAGCCTTTTGGGTTGCTTGACCATGTGTCAGGTCATCCTTTCCGTGAGCGTCCCCACACCCATTTCCGGTCGGAAGGTTAAACGGGTGAAATAACGACACAAAGGCCTTTGTACGGTTTCAAAGAAGCGAATTGGACAAATTTTCTTAAAATGAAAGGAGTAGGTCTCCTGTTTTTTTCCTGGGTTTCCATTCGGTTACGGAGCTGATTTTGAGGAGAGCCGCAAATCGATAAGCTTTCAGAAGTTTGGAGTGGCCCTCTACCGGCCGTTTTTGGAGAAAAGGTTTGCGGAGGCTTGTTTCGTTCCACAGAGCTGATAAATGAGACTCGTTTGTCAAAGTCCTTGTCGCTCAACCTGAACGCTTATACGAAATTCACTTGTTTCTAAAATCCCGACCCTTATTCTTGTTCTTTTCATCCAATCTCACATTTCTCGAGGTACAATTTCTACTAAATATAATCTCAGTCTATAAAATATTACTGACAGTGTTAATATAAAATTAATCTAATGTAATACAATATAAAGTTAAAATAAAATAATGACGGTTTTAATTTTAAATTGTAAAAAATGACAGCTTTCTTAATATTTCACATTAAAAATATGAGACAATCGAATCCATAGAGACAATGTAATGAAACAACGAATCTAGATTACATAAGTGAAATGGTGTTACAAATAGAAATGTTTTGTGTAAAGAAAAGTTTTCACGAAACAAGCTCTACTGTTTTAATCCACATGTTCTCGATTTTGTTCCAATTGAAACATTTCTAGTCCCGAGCTCATTAGCGCCTACTTTACTAGGAAATATCACTGCCAGGAACAAAGTATCTTCTGCAGTAGACTGTGATAAATAAACTTTCTTCTTTTGTTTTCCAAACTGCTCCGTCTGATTCTAATTGAGCCACCAGAAAATTGGCTCCCACTGGGTTAATTACCCATACACATCTCAGTTGTGTTAATTTTGTATCGTAACGTCTTGCTCTAATTATCCTTTTCTCACACTCCCCCCAAAGCCCAGAAACTTCTTCAGTAAGTTTTGCAGGGTAGAATTCGTAATGGTGCATATGTACAGCAGTGGTCTCATGCTATTTTCCCTTCACTTTTCTCTCTTCCATTCCCGTCACTTCATCCCGCAGCGTACCCACGCCTTGTGTAACGCCTTCGAGTTTTTTTCATAGTCTCGGAATGTGCGGCAGAAATTCCGCTTTTCGTTTTGCAGGACTTGGGTTGGACGAAGCAAAAGAGGGTGGGAAGGGCGAAAGTGTGAGAGTGAAAGCAAGCAGGCTTTAGCGAATGGAACCAACCCGTGGAAATCAATGACGGAATGGAAGGACTTGGGACGCGAAGAAAATTGTCGATGTGTTTCTCTTTACTGTCTTCATCCCTTCCCAGTCTTGAGTCGCTGGGTCTCTTCGCTTCTATTTCTTTGCAGCGAGAGTATCGGCAAGCCGTCCGTAAGTCCGCTGGTACGTTGGCATGGTGGCATCGTTGATCCATTTCTTTTCGTCTGGATGAGATATTGTCATGCGATTTGCCAGTTGTGTTAGGCAAAGGAAAGGTCAGTACCGCAGCGGAGGAAGCAAACAGAAATACAAATCATGCAAGACAAACAGAACTAGGAATTTCGATTCGGAGTTCTTATAGCGCTGGAAATGAGAAATGGTTTCCTCGGAGCTCAATGTGAGTGGACGCAAGTGGTGGAGGGGTGAAGAACAAGGTGGTGAAAAGGAGGATACAAAAGGAGTTGGTCGATGTCAGAAGAACAGAATTTGACGAAGTCATTTATCCCAGATCTGAACAGAACGATTTTCGCGTTGCTTTGTGTCAGAAACCATCTGTTCCAACATTGATGGATGCATCAGCAGTTTTGTATCGTCTGGCAGGACTTCTCATGAACGTTAGAATTCGGCAATTTATCTTTGTCCTCAAGAAGTTCTTGTAAGTTCTTTGTTGAGATTTCCACCACAAGATGGCGGCTTGAAGTGTAAAGCTCTAAGGACTTGTATCTTGGCGCCAAGTCATTTCGATTCCTTTCCTTACTTATATCTCTAATTTTGCTTTTATGAATTTTACTCTATTATCCTTATCTTGGATGTTCTAGATGATGTCTGCATCATCTACACTGTAAAATTTATATGTACTACAATTAGCTAATCGAAATTATTTCTTCCACTAGGTGACGTGAATACTGAAAGGTGGACAAACACTTCACTAGAATATATGCTGTGTTTCTTTTTCGTGCAATTTCCATTTCAAGATTTCAAAGCTTAAAAAGTTTACAGACGAACCACGTCGATTGTTCGACGTATTATAGTCTAGATGTCAATTATTTCTGCCGCTAGGTAGCGTGATAATGGTTCATGTTTCTTCGTTAACCGACGAATGTTTTACGTGTGTTTTATTCCTTTCGTACTCAGCTCTATTAACCTCATCCCTTGGGTCATTTCTGTGTCTCCTATGATGCATCGTTTTCCTGTGAGCTAAATGACGCCCCGTTGCAAAAACTCGTCTGCCAACAGATGGCGTGTAATGCTAAAAGCCTTTTAGTGAGTAAGACCACGGACGAGGAGATAATATTTAACACCAGCTCCGTGTTAATAGCTAGTGTAAGTAGGACGTGGGGAGTTAAAAAGAGTCCCTTGGAACAGCTAGAAGGGTGGTGGTGGTAAAATGCGCGAAGGGCGTTGCCTTGTTGCTTTTACTTTGCCCTGGCAATTGTGATTCCCCGAAGGTTCGTACTGGAGCTTGGTAAGGAGGTCTGACGGTTGTCATGTTCGTTCGCCTCAGCTGAGAGCTAACAGAAAAGGGGGAGGAGAGGGGGAAAGAAGGAGGAGGTTTTGAGTTATTTAAACGGCGAACCCCGTTACAAGCACGCAAAGGTCTTCAGGACAGTCCAGTCTTGCGTTTTTGTACACATTGCTGCCGCTGGACAACAATGAAAACGTAACCAAAGTTCTCAAGACGGGAAAGGCGGGTGGACGGGTGGGTGTGGTGGATGAGATTATGCACTTAGAGAGCCAACGTTAACCTTTGAATTGACTAACACAATGTTTCCAGAATTACTTGTCCCAGTGTTATTACTATTCGATTTCTTCGTTGTTTCAATTAAGTAAAAGTAAAACTTTTATTTTGTAGAGAAATAGCTCTGTGGAAATGATTAATAATTGTTCAAACTGAACTTAAAAAAGATTTTGCGTAGAGAAAGTTCTTATTGCTGGGTTAGAAATAAAGTGGTGAAATTCTGAAGCAATGTAGAAGTGAAATGGCAAAATTGGGGTGTGTTTGGATGGCGCAAAGTTAAAAGGTTTTTAAGCGACAGAGGAACAAAGATGACTAGATGCGGTTTAATTGGTGGTGTAGAAAATGGAGACATTGGAAGTATCTTTAGGCGAGTTGGTAATTTTTTATAGAATTTCTTCCGCAGAGACTTCATGGCACGGAAAGTTTTCGAAATAGTTGATATCTCGTTTGTGCAGCAAAACTTTTGCGGTTAGATAGCTGGCGTTCTTTGTATGATTGCTAGCAAACTTATCTTTTTTCGATCTAAGAGAAGATGTAAGAGAAAAATTAAGGAAGTTTGAAGCGTAAGAATTACGTGGTCTTCTGAAACAAAAATAAAGTTTAACCAACTGACTCTCGCTTACTAGCGAAATTCAAAGTATTATACATCCTTAAAGCGCAGTTTTAGGAAGTCTGGTAGTAATGACTTAAGCAAATTGACCCGAAGATCGAACTTTGACACTGAAAGCCTTTCAATGCAAGATATTGTGTGTACTAGAATTGCAGCTTTCAAGGTTCGGCAAGCTTTTAATCTCGTTCCGAGTTTGCAGCACAATCTTGGTAAGTAACTTTGAAAAAAGTCTTGAAAGCACGACAATCCAACCTAAAGTGTAATTTTAACCAGCTTATACTATAATCAGTTCTGTATCTCTCACGGAAATGACTTCTCGAATTTGCAAAACTACTTTACTCAAAATCATTGCGACTAAACTTCGACGCCCAGTTCCAAATCTTCCATTCCTCACATTATTTAAATCTATTAAAAATACCCACAATTTTCTTAAGACTGCATAAGAGAGAAATTCCATTATTCAAAGCCGATCTTTTTCAAATCGGATTGGAATAACAAATCGTATTTGCAGTACAACTCCTCAAAGAGTCTAGAACATCGCTTTCGCTTGAAAGGGGACTATCCCAAACTTGCGCAGTTCTTTTCGATAGAACAGAGAGGAGATAAATTGCATTTTCACCCCGGAACAAAACTTGCTCTGAATTGTTTAAATCATGTCTAAAATATTTCGACTTACTCTGCAACGCCAACCCTGCACGATACCATAGCACCGGATTTTATACTACGATAACTCTACCCACGCACGAGCAGTGGTCACAGTTCTGGGAAGCCAACTGTGTATTCGTAAATGATAACTTTATCTGTTATATTCATGAATCCTCAACCAGAACTGAAGCACTGGGTTACTGATTTCACGAAACTTTTGATAAATTTCATCGCACTTTGTCGATATCGTTACTGTGCACACTCGAATAGTTCAAACATCCACGACCTCAATCTCAGATAAACACATAATCTGAACAAGCAAAAAATGTGTCCAAATGCTGTGACAACTTCAATGGTAACTTCTGAAAGTTACCAAGAGTTTCTCGCAGCGTAAACTTATTGTCATTGTTGGGTATTTTCAGCTTAACAAGGCTTCACTGTCCTCTCTGGGGTGGAAATAAACCTGAACATGCTGCTGTACTAAAGTTTTATTGTACCGTACTTTCGCTGGATTTCTCCTTTAGAAGTTCTCAAATTAGTGTTTCAAAGCTAACGTTCCTCAACGTTTCACTTCAGGCAAATTCTTCCCGTATTTCCATTCATTTCTTGTAAGCATTGCCTATAAAGAACTAACTGAAGAACGTAAAGTAAAACTCATTTTCTTGACCACCCCGACCCCCCAAGACGGCGATAGAAAAAATATATTAAAAAGGAAAGTTAAGGCGACAGCTGTTCTCCTTGGACCCGGCTCGTAACATCTTGGGTAGCTGATCTCACATGGCGGCGCTGCGTTCGTAAACTTGGCCCCAGACAAAGCGGGTAATTTGGTCGTTCTAAACGGCTCACTATTCATAGCGAACGCGTGTGTAACAACGAATCTTGGTAGCCAATGGCGCCTTTTCGTTTTACCTCTAAGCTTGGTGATACGTTTGGTGTGCTTCTGTTGTCGAATAAAGAAGGTAAAATTGGACCTGAGGAAAAAGGGGGGGAGGGGAAGCAGGTATAGATAAAAGATGGACTAAAAGTAACATGCTGAGCATGGTAAAGCTTTCGTTACGGAGTCAGACCACGTGTCTTGTTCTGTTAGAAGCCCAGATTCCTCGCAGTCTCCCTCTCTGTGTTCTCCATTTTTTATTTCTTTCCCCACCGCTGTCAATTCCTGCTTTACTTTCCGTTACTTCAAATTGGATACAAAAGTAAGAGAGACTTTTATTTATGAAGTGGAACCAAGTTGTGATAGGATGGCAAGGGCTTTGTTTGGGGGGGTGCTAGTTTCCCCAGAGAGACCATAAGACACTTCAGAGCAAGAGGATTCGTGGCATAAATGTAGAACGTCAGATTGAATTTGCATACAAGTCCCGACCGTCGGTGTGGACGGTTTTGTTGTGTACTTATGGAAGATTTAAGCATTGCGCCCCCCCAACCTCCCGCTACCATGGTCGCTTTTCATGAGTACAGACTCTGCAGCAATAAGAGAGGAAAACGGTTTGCAAGCTTGGCTTGCCCCTTAGAGTATCGTTAAGACGTACGCGCAAGAAAATACGGCCCCGAAACGAGCCAGCAGTTCAACTGTTTTAATTGGGTTCCCAGAAATTGGAAAATCCGAAATTATCTATCATAATTCTTCGAGATACAAGTCCCTGCGTTGCAAGAAATACTAGCTGACCGTTACCGGCAGAATGGGTGAAACTGTTTTGGGAGTTATGGTCCGCGCTGACAGGAACTCATTCCGCAGAGTAGCCTTCGCGGAATGCCGACGCACAAACAAGGATGAACGTCGTATTGTCATTCCTACCGAGGTACTAACGAGAAATATGAACTCGACCCAGTCAGTAGTGTTCGACTAATTGTCAGTTGAGTAGTTGGGTGAGTGTGAAAAAAGGAGTGGAGCAACAGAGGAAAGTGTGATGCACATTATCGAGACTGTGCTACTTACGCTAAAGCTCTGGTTTACACCGTAGCTGTTTATCCACTGTACCTGCTCTATGTATGTACTCGATTCGAGTAGATGTGCATCTAAATTAACAGCAATCCGCCCATTTGCAGTCGTTTACGTGATATACAGTTTTATAATATACAGTTTCGTAATGTACAGTTTTATATCCTTCGTAATATACAGTTTTACGCGGTTGAAAAGTATTTGCGTCTAGAAATTAAGTTTTGAAGAATAAGGAGATACGTTTTTATTGTTTATGAAGTGATTTTTTGTAAAGGTAATCAGTCCAACTATTTGTATACAACCGTATGTCAAACTAAATGTTTACATATAGTTGGATTGATTTGTGAGCAATTTATGCAAAAGTTGATCATGGATACTAGTTCCACGGTATCAAATTAAGGACTTGTTTACACAACGAGTCGTTAATTATCATTACGTCGAACACCTGGAAAATTGCAAAACCGTAGTTTTAAATTTCTTTTTTTACTCTAGCCTCATCTTTTCGGTGAAGTTATTCACCCTTTCAGGGAAGAGATTTATTGTGCAAAAAATAATTATCTATTGTGCGCAAAAGATGGCATTAACGCGGAAAAAACACACAAGACAAGACTGTGTTTGAATAGCATTTGTGGAATGTAGGCAACAAACAACGCAGTATAAATACCTATACACTCACCTCTTTTTAAAAGTAGATCATTTCTCACATTCAGTCAGAAAATAAGAATCTAGTTTCCCATCCTATAAGTAATATTGAAGATTGCCCCTCCTTCTGTTATCGAGCTCGCCGCCAAAAAATCGTTCGTTCAGGAAATTTGTTACAACTAAAATTCGATATTGTTATATCAACTGGGTTATTTCATGTAGAAGCGTTGATATTGAGGGAAGATACCTTTCGCAAATCGCGTGAATGGGATTTCACAGCTTCATAGCAATAGGTAGATGGCCTCAGGCGAGTACTCATTGGGTACTGAACTTACTGAAAAACTTAACTTACTGAAATTCTCAATTGCTAGTGTTTAATAAATTTGAAGAAATTGACAACTTTCTGATTCTGCAGACTCCACAATACACAACAAACCTGGCATCATATTTTTTTATTGACATCACAGGCGTGAGCTATTTAATTTTTAATTTTAATCATGTACCTGGCATCATATTTGTAACCATATAAAATAAAGATACTTAAAAATCCCTCTCTGTTGTCCGCTCCGTTGAATTTTTTCATTTCCTGGTGCCACTGAGTGGAAAACCATACTTACTAGATTTAGTACAACCTAATTAAGTAACTTAAGTGATAAGTGTAATTAAGTACACAGCATGCACTGTTTTCCAGAAGCAGGCGTAATTTTATATTTTACTTGGGCTCTAGGCGCCCTTAGCGCTAAAACTTCACCTAATTTCACCAGATCTAATGTAAATTAAATTTATAGAACTAGCCTAACTTTACCTGACTTAAAACTAACATAACCTAACATAATTTTACCTGACTTAACCTAACATAATTCATCTACATTGTGGAATATATTTTAAACTATATTTGGATATATTTTGAAATGATACACGCGGTTCGTCTTATGACTAGTTTCGAGCCCTGTTTTTGGAGAAGTTGGCAAGTTTCTGACACAAGTGTTACTATGTATCTTTTCTTTACTTGTACTAAAGCTAGTAAGTGCACCTATTCCATTTTAGAGGCACCTGGGGTCGAAAAAAGTGAAACGGGACGTATAATAGAGATCATTATTGTTACTATTACTGTTATTTTTATTGTAGACATTCCGAAGAGAATTAATACTAAAGCAATATGAACCGTGTTGCCAATGTTCAGTATTTGTGTAAGGGAAAAAGCTTACAATAAGTATCTTGGGTGAGTCTGTTGATTGTATCCTGGGACAATTTGGAAGCCTTCTTTCCCATTTTGGTAAAATTCAGGTCCACTTTGGCGTGCAACGAAGAATTATCGAATCCTGTAGAGCACGGCTTTTAGTCAAAGTCGTCGAGTCCCCGCAGAGCTGGTGATTGTACCGCCGCACGAACTAGAGAATCGAAAGGCACGGCAACTTACACAAATGCACATAACCACACGGCACACACCCGCTAGCCAGCTAAGAATCAAAAAGGAAGCTGTCCAGTTTTATGAGTCACTGCCAATTCTGCAATCCCGTCACACCTCAACTTTACGTAAGTTTAGCAGTCAGTGCAATAGTTTTTCACACTTCCCCAATCTTGCATAGCTCCCTTTTGTCTCCTTTAGCTGTTAAGCTAACAGATCACGTTCACTTACAGTTTCTTTCCTGTTGCAATTTCGTCTTTGTTGTTCGTTGCTTTGGTTTTAAATATATAAAAAGCCCTCCCACAGAAAAAAAAATTATCTGGTCCTTTTTCACGGAGAAGTACGTTCTATACTTCTTCCAGGCCAACAGAAAACGGAGAAAACGACCACACCAGCTGCAATGCAGCAGCAGCGTTTGGACTCGAAAGATAGCACGTTCTCGTTCGCTGCAGCCAAGGGGTAGAAATGGAAAGCAATCTTTTTCGTTTTCTCCTCTCGCTTTTGAGCGGAGAAAAAAAGTCGCGCAGATAAAATGTATACACCGTACTGCCTACTCTCTCTCTCTTTCTTTCTTTCTTTTACTAGACTTCTCTTTTTCTTATGTCACAGAATCACAAAAAAATGACATGTCGATATCGACTAAACAAGCTTCGCCCAGGCCTCTTTACGGGTAATTTTTTCGTTCCAGCTTTTAGGACACAAAAAGTAAAAGGAAGGAGTATATCCACGTCAAATAATCGTCAGGACAAATATTTTTGACCTCCGCTTTGAAAGTGAAAGTTTTTTTCTGTTTCTTTTCTGAAGAAGGGAAGCGAAATCAATGTGAAATGACGTCCGACTGCGTCGACGGTCAGCGAGGGACTGGAAGTGATCCGTAGCCCCGGGTGAAGAACCCCAGATAGGGAGATAGGGTGGAAAGGGTCCCCTAAGGCGGGGTTTAATTGAAGCTTGGCGTCGGCATGCGTTATGTGAGGCAAGGACGAAGGATGAGAACGAAAGATGGCGAATAGCGCGGATTTGCGATTTAAAAAAGACGAGTGAAGGGTGTTAAATTTTGAAAGCGTGGTGCAGAACGTCAATGCTTAGGAAACGACGATAAATGCAGCAGTGAAACGCTATATTCAGAAGTGAGCGTTTCTACATTCGGTTATCATTTTGTTCCGTGTGTCTTTGACAGTCTCAGCTGCTAGGAGATGTCCACGTGGGAAAGGATTTAGCACTAATGAACTACAGTAAATTAAATTACAAAATTAGCAAGGTAATATGACGAGTGTATGGATTCGTGCTCATAAAATTATTATTATGTCTGAAATAAAGTTAAAAATAAACTAATACAAACAAAGTTATGACAATACTATACCGAGAACCGATCTTTCAGCTAGATCGACGATCTAGTTTATTTTGTGTTTCGAGCTTGTTTATAGAAGACTAGGAAATGTTTTTGTAGCACTGGACTTTTATTATAAGTTGGAAGTGGTGTTCTTGTTTCCATATGCGGCTAGATATATCGATTTTTCGAGCACAGTCTTTGCATCAATATTCAAAGAGAAACGCCTGCTACGGAGCACGCAATATTTCTATGATTAGCGGCTTTGCTTGGTAAAGCCTCAGGGTCTCCAGGTTTAACGTGACTTTATGATAGATTTTTCTCTAAACGTTTGTTTTTCCGATGTAAAACGTTAGTCGTGATAGTATCACGTCCCTTCTTTTGTTTACACATTAGTTGTAGACTATTAAACACGCAATTATATGTACAAACATACTTCCAAGACCTGGTCACGTTGCAAAGAAATGCACAGAGAAAGTATACAAAGCTAATCAACGAATCCATTAGGATAATAATTTATAACACGAAAAGAATGGATTTAAATAATTCAATTCCTCTTTCTTTCTTGGCTACCAAACTGGAAGTTGTTTCCTTAGCTCCAACTGTGTAACCATTAGAAGCTTAATTATTATTACATTACTGCAGGAAGAACTCTTCCACTAGCGTAAGCATTCTTGTAGATCCACTCATCTATTCTTATATGTTAACATCCGCCCCCCAAATTCTGAATAATTCCTGGCGAGCTGCATATGTCCTTGACGGATGCTTCCCACAGAAATACTCAGTAATTCTTTCTAGGAGTTGCTAGTAATTTCTTCCAGCTAAAGTTCCATTTGTCTCGATCTAGTCTAATTCTTAATCCATGGAAGTAATTCAGAAGTATATTGGTAAATAGATCTGCGAGAACATGCTCACAAAGTTTTCTTAACAAATTGCGCATTTCTTCCGCAAGAGTAGTGCAGTTCATTCCAACAAACTCCCTCTCACACTCTTCCAGATGAAATTCTTCTCGACTGTTATGAAGAACAAGGGGGAAAAAATGAGAACTAGGAGAAAAAGCGGACCCAAATACGCCCACTTTCATTGTGAACTAAAGCCGTATAAGCTAATAACGATCCACAGAGCTCTCTACCTTTTGTTTCTTATTTTTCTAGTGTTGTTACCATGTTCTGTTTTCTTCCCCCAATAACTAACGATGCGATGGTCAGCAACCTTTTATAGTCCCTTTAAGACTTCCAAAGTCTCGCCATATGACCTTTATTTCTTCTTTTTGGCCACCTTGCTATACAACAAAATCAGCCCGTTATAGGCAAAGTTCTCCAATATTTCTCTCCCTTTTCCATTTTTTGCTGAAAAAGGACAAAAAGGAGAACTCGCATTCCTTTTCCCATTCTCTAACACGACCGAAAGGACGACACGTTCCTTCTCCCATTTCCACCCCCTACTTTTTTTAACCCGCATTTATCTTCCTAACTTTCTGCCACCAGACGGCAGTCAATACGTCAATTAACTTTGTTTCCTTCCCGAATGGTGGAATACCGGGTTTTCGGTATGGGTTAGAAATGGCGAGGAGAGAAAGGGGAGGTGGAAAGCGTGGGCGGATTCTTTGGGATTTCAAAGGGTTGATTGTGAGGGCGTGGCTTCGATGTCAGCTTATTGTTGTGTGGTGGTAACAAAATGAAAGGGAGAAAGAGATGATTTCTGCCTTCTTTATTATTGCGTTTTTATTCCAATAGAAAAAGAAAAAACTTTCTGTGATACATAATAGAAAAGAGGTTCGATTTACGATAGAAAGCTGTTCCGCTGATCTGATCGTAAATCGAGAAAACGTTTACCGCTCATTAGCAGCATTTTCGAAATACATTTTCCGTGCATTGCGATCTTCGAAACCTGACGAAAATTATTTTATGGTAGCTTCTCCTCAACTTTAAATTTTTTAGACATAACTATTGTATTATATTTGGCAGCAGGCAAGTAACGTTATTTTCGAAGGCAAATGGAAGGCATTTGATTAAAATACTGTTTGATACCACAACGTTTGTTTGCGAGGTAATTTTGCATTGAACTCTAAGGATGAAACTTAATTCCACTCGTGAGACTTCTAGTGTCTTAGCTCGCAAGCTATACTTTACTTTTATTCTGAAAAAATCGCAAGTCCTTGTATGTGGAGCGCGTTTAAAACGGGACAAACTCCCACGCGCTCATCAAAGCGAAGCTTTATAGAAAGGAACTAATGGGGAACTCATTACAGGAGAAACGTGTGACGCAAATATTCTATAGTCGGTTCCTCCCAAAATCTTGTTAGGATCTCATCCGAACAGAGGTTCATTTACCCCAGCAAAAATTTTTAATTTTTTATTATTTTTTTCTTTTTTACTTTAACTTATTTTTTGCTTTCGCGGAATCTTCCCTTAACGCAAGAAATGGAAAGGACAGTCGTACCATTCAGTGCATCTGTAGGACTGACTTTTTCTAAATTTTCGAGTTCCTTTGCTAAAAAATCTGGCACGACTCGACGATCATTCCTTATCACAAATCAGATTTGCACGCGAATTCCATTATCCGCAGCGACATCTCAAGGCGAGGGAAAGATTGCCGTGAAGAAGAGATGGAATTTTGCGCAGTGACTTTCAAGAACTTCCTATATTAATATTTTTGTGTGTCGGAAATGTGAAATTTTTCTAGCATCGAGCTTTAAACAGAAAGTGTTGAAAAATGCCAGTTATTCCCCGCGGAATTTCTCGAGAAATTCCGTTGCATTGTTGATTCGTATTACTTGCCAGTGCGAATCGTTGCCGGTGACAATTTGCAGCTTAGCTGTCGACTTTTCACTTGCAGGAAAATGCCCAGACTTTTTACAGGGAGGAGATAAATACGCTCAGTGGAAGACGTTAGCGGCTTTGTCTGGTTAAGCTTCTGGAGTGCGCTAAACTACTCCGAGACAAACATATTTTTTTCGTTACTTCTTTTAGTGTCCTATGCCGAAAAATATCACACAAATAACTCAATAAGAACTATAATTCTGCACAAAAGGGTTATAAATATGAGGGTATCTGATCCCAGAATGCTTACTGTGTCAAAGTCAGTTATAATGAGGTACTGGACCGTCTACGATTGAAGCTTTTTAAATACCAAGATGAAGAAGGCCAAATATCAGCAAAATTAATTTTGAAGCGTGTACAATGTCAGCAGTGTTCTGAAGGATAATCGGTTCCTCTGCCTAGTGTTATGTATAGGTATGTTTGACCTTGACTGTATTATGTTTACAACCAGTGACAGTATTGGAAAAAGGAGAGTGCAGAACATGGTAATGATGGAATAGAAAGGAAAGAGTGAATATCTCAATGAGAATCAGAATGAGTATACGAAAGTAGCTCCAAAGAAAGAAAAATAAGATATTTATGGTCGGAATTGTTATTTTCTGGTTTATTTACATAACATTGTGAGCACAAGCACTGAAAAGCTTTTTTCTAACTTTGTTCTCTTAAATTTTGAAATCACGTAATTAAATTCCTTTCGCTACTGGGTTTCAATTGACCAGATTGCTAAGCCAGAAAGCCGAGCTTGACTCATAGTCGACCTAAGATAACTCCTGGATTAATTTAGAATTTAAAAACATCTAAATAAATTAATATTGGCAGCGTAATTTTTACCTAGTGAAACTCTCTTGTAATAAACCGCATTAATAAAACGGCACGAACCGAACACTTTTTAAAATGATTTTTAATTTTTTAACTGATTTATACAAAAAATATCTTATTTATGTGAAGCATATGATAACAATACTTTATTAAAATAATTTTATAGCTGTGGATTCGGTTTTGCATTTCAGAGCCACGAAATATGCAATATATAATGTTACCAGGAAGTCAAGAATTCCGATTCGCGTGGGAGAGAGGACATTTGTTAGTACTTGTTGGACATTTTGGCATTCTCCTATGTTCACCATTATGAAATAAAAATTTCGAAGGTTCAAACCCCACAATTAAATACGCCTTAATTATGACCTGAGTGGCTGCGTCATCCGAATTAAATCTCATCCTTGAAGTAAGGAAAAAGTATACACTTGATTTGTTGTACCATATGTTAAGCATGTGTCACTTTTTTGGGGTCATAGATGATTGGGCCACGTTTTGAATTTTGCAGGTTTAAGATTTTTCTCAGCATAATTAGGTCCTCCTGAAACTCCACGCAGATTTCAATCTACCAGTGAAGTGTATGGTCACAATGAATCAATTATCTTAAAAATCCAACAAAGATAAATTTAGCGCGGCATTTACAGGCCGTACGCAGGATTTCGGTTCTGGGGTTGTGGAAGTTTCGAGGGGTATGAGAAGAGGTGTAACTGGAATTTTATTGGACATTTGGGCATTCTTCTGTGCTCAATATTATAAAATATCAATATTGAATTTCGAGGGGTGGGGGAGGGGGAGGGTATACCCCTACCACCCTAGGTACGTCCTTGGGCACTGATAAGCTCCAGTAATGCGCAACTAACTCGACAGAGTTATGTGGGGTGAGTAACCGGCGTTTGCTGACTTAGCTAAAAAGTTTCAGTACGTTTAACAGATACTAGCTGCGTAAAATTACTACAATTTTGGGCAAAAATACAAATAATGCTCACATATTCGCAAGGAAATCTTTGTGTTCATTTCAATTGGAAAAATCGTTGTAAAACAGCAAGAAAATTTATGTGGTTTTACAAAAAGTCCGTTGTAGTTCCATATTACAGAGAATTTTATGTATAATTACGTTGATATCATACTAAAAGTTATGTAATTTTACAAACTTTTTTTACAGTGTAGACCGTACTCTTTTTACCCCCACCCGAGCCGTAAACTACGGAAGGTTGACGGGGTTAAAGTGTACGTAATTTAATAAAAAGAAGGGTGAAGAAGAAGCCAGATCTGTCTTCATGTAGCTCATTCCAGGGTTGTTTTCGTTTCCGGCAGGGGGACCTCTTTTTCTACCCGCGGAAACATAGCCGTCTTCTCCGGAATTGTCGGGGGTGAACATGGCTTTCCCTCAAAGGCAATAACCTCAAGTACTTTCCTCTTCCGCCAAAGCGTAAGTCTTACAAATAGTCCAACTGATAAATATCTCCCCAATTTATTTCCCGTCTGCCTTTATCTTCCCTCTGTCCCTCCCGCGTACTTTTGGGCTTTGATGGAATTGAATTAAGCAAAAAAGGACGGACTATTCTTCTTAAGAAAAAAAAAGAAACAAATTTGGAAAGCAAAAACTTGTTTTGGTTGCGTATACAGTGGAAGTAATTGACTGAGAAGGTGCTTGTTGACCTAAAGCTTTCGCAAATGTTATGGTGGTATAAAACAAAGGCTCCTTCCAGCGGAATTCAGCCCCTTTATTACGAACCTCATATCTCCCATTTTTTTTCGTTTTACTTTACGGCCATATCAGAAGCGCGTACTTCGTCTTCCGCCTTTCCTGTTTTGGACGACCAGTTTAATTATCGTACATTCCACCGCGGAATCACCCTAATTTTGCGGATGAGCTCATATTTTCCTTAATGACATAAGATAATTATCCCATCGCGCTAGTAATTATCCCACCGCTATTATTTACAAATGACCCTTCTTAACCACATTAAAATCCCCTTCTGCCCTCCGCACGCGGAATCACGCATTTTACTAGGAATTAAGTTGTAGAAAATTCGGAGGATTTATTAGGTCAATGTTAGTTGTCTAGCTTGCTTTTTTTATATTCTTAAACCTTCTTAGCTTTCCCATTTTCCGTAAACGTCTCCTGTGACGTTTGAATTTCCCTAAGTAAAATGAAAAGCGAGAAACTTCGTAATAATTTACACTAGAACATGACACCCATTTTAGGGGTATAGTCCAAAGAGAAAAATATAATATACCAAAATATCCTACACATTTATTGCATCCAAATTCCAGAGGGACTATTTTCCCTCTGGAATTTGTAATTTTATTTTTGGTATACATTATTATATTTTTCTCTTTGGACAGTTTGATGAAGATGGGACGAGATACAATGGGAGGAAGTATAGGTTGTAGGGTGCATTAAAGGGTATTAAGGCTATTTAGGGTGAACAGATCTATCAGCTTTAGCTAAAATTAGACGTGCTCTGGTGGACAATGAAACGTTTCTCTTTTGCAACGGAGATTAGAGGCAGGGATTGCGTGGGGGTTGTATGGGGGCTGCAAAGGGTATCGGAGGAAGAAAGACGGGAACTGTATCATTTTGGGAATGCAGTTACCTTGTTTGTTTACTGTAAACTGTCGAGCTTAGCCACCTCCTCCGTTGGCCTGAGATCTGTTACGACGGAATTTATAACACATTTTTTTTTGCGACGCAAGATGCTTTTATGTAACGGTAGGGTAAGGAGCCAGGTCGAGAAAGGGAAGAGAAAGAGCAGGCGGGGAAGGAACAGGGAAAATTGAGGGTTTATCCTGGATATAGCGCGAGACACATTTATCAATTAGGAGCTTTGTCCGTAAAAGACAGAAGGGGGATCAGTTTGTGTGAGAGGTAAAAAAAAGATGAGAATGGGAGTAAGGAAGATGAAAGGGTAAAAAGTTGGAAATATAGGAAAATATAAAAATCTATGGTAAATATTTACTGAAATATTAATCCAAAATGTATGTATAGTACACAGAGCAAAAAGAATAAGAAGAAAGAACTGGCGATGATGCGTGATAGAGATAAAGTGAAGAAATTGTCAAAAGTATTTCTGCTAATTTTTTTGAAAAATTTCTGGGTTTAATTCATCCAAATTTTGTGTCCTTATACATAGAAAAAATAAGAAGAAAGAACTGGCGATTATGTGTGATTGAGATAAGGTGAAGAGATAGTCGGAAGTTTGTCTGAGAGTTATTTTGAAAAATTTCTGAGTTTGAAAAGGCAACAGAGGGCGGGAAATGTAAAGGTAAGACGGAGAGGAGGGAAAGATGGTTCAATGATGCCAGGTCACGTTCACAAGATTTTTTCGTCTGTGGTATTACAGCCATTTTGCGTGATTTTGATACTAAAAGTCGCCCCGGGGGGTTGTCTGAACTTGTGAACCAGCATGAGAACACGCTACTGGAGTTGTTCAGGGAGAATGAAAAGCAGTTTGGGGAATTAGTATTCGTGAGAGACATTAAAATTGCGTTAGGCAACAACTTTTTTCTTCAAGCGTTGTCCCATGGGTTAGGGACATTATTATGAAAGAAAGCTGCGTAGCGTAGTAGAGTCGTACGAGAAAAGTCTCACAGGAATGGACAGGGCGTGGCTAAGATTTTTTTTAACACACGTAATCTTTAGATAGCAAATGGGTTTCCCCAAGGAAAACGTACGTTTAAACGGTGGATTTTGCATTACAAGGTATTTCGGAGAAGTTGAAGAGTTGTGCCATTTGCAGGTGTAAAATTTTGTTAAGACGACAAGATTGAAAAGGCAGTTAAAGACAAAGATGCAATAAAAGTTTACAAATCGTGAACTCGGGGGGTGATTCCTATTGTATGTTACCTTATTCTTGTCAACTAACGTGGTCTACACAATAAGAGAAACTAACAATAAGAGAATCTTGTCGACTTGACAAGATTCTCCTATTGTTCTGGTGTCAATGGGTGTGTTCACACCGTTGATCATTTTTACTATTCCTGGCAATCAAGAATATTCTCCCAAACTTATAGTTTTACAGCTAAATGGTAATATGGAATTCTAACTACATCGTAAGGTAGTAAAAAATGTGTAATGTGTAAAGTGTGAACAACTATAAAAAAATGGATAGTTGTTAGTCTACTAGTAATCAGTAATTGGGCGCTCTTTTCTGTGACTCGTACCTATGATATCGACATACACGGATGTTTGTTCACTTTGTGAAGCTTTACGGTACCAATAAATGTTTCTCCTACAAATAGTCATTTGGGAACCGTATTTCCATTACTGAGATTGTTGCATTTTACTTACAATATTGAAGAATAATTTTACTGAAGTTTAATTGTTCACTCAAAATTTAAAAGGTGGTTCCACCTTTTTCCAGAGCGGCAATTTGACAACATGAAAGGACACTGTTTGGGCTTTCTAAACGAAAGTTTGCGTGTCATCCCCAAAGACCATCGTACCGTTTAATACCCACTATGGCGACTTCCCCGCCGCTCTTACAAGTAGATGGCACTGTCACACGGTCACTCACGTGGTCGTTTGTCGCTGGTTGCAACACATTCTCAGACGGGAATCCTGTGCCTAGCCACACGATCGCCTTGCATTTCATCCTGTGCGTACGAACAGGATTTGGTATCCACGGGTGCCCACAGCTTTCGTTTCAGCTCGGGATCACGTGACTTTGTTTACTAGATGGAGGACATTTTCCATCGTATAGAATTTTAAATACATTTTTTAAAATTAAAACGGCTTGTTTATTAATTATGACTTAAGCAGTTTCAGATGCAATATTTCCTTCCAGTTAAAGGAAAGATATTTTTCGGAACCTCAAAGGTGGCTGCATTTTTAACACAATTATGATTCTTTCATTAATATTATAGTTATTTCCAAATCAAACTAGATTCTTCTTGCATTCGTCCTTTGTACGAACACATCC
>JAHZNP010000731.1:0-39320 GCA_020615345.1 Triops cancriformis
GCCGGCGAAAGGGGAACAGGACTGTGGAACAGCTTTTGAGCTGTTCCCTCGAATCGAGAGCACAAGTGGTCGCACAGTACAAGGTACAGTCGCTGGAACAGGACTGTGCGGCACAGAAAACCCGCACAGCGTCGCTGGAACAGCCTGTTCCATGCACAACTGCAGCACAGCACAGTTGAACCTTCACTGGAAAAGGCCTCTTGTGAGCTGTTCCCTCGAATCGGAGCACAATTGGTCGCACAGTTCAAGGGACAGATCGATGGAACAGCATTGTGCGGCACAGGAACGACGCTCAGCGTCACTGGAACAGCCTGTTCCCTGCACAACTGCGGCACAGCACAATTGAACCTTCACTGGAAAAGGCCTTTGGGCTCTTTTGCAACTGGGCTCTTTTGATGTTTGGGCTCTTTTGAGGCGCAGCCCGAAATACTACATTGGCAGTAAAAGCCGGGCTCAGACAGAACTTTTTTTCGTCCGATTTCCGACTTGTTTCTTGCCCTGAAGCACTTTTTGGGCCCTTTTCGGCCTTCCGTAAGTCGCTCGGAAAAGATAGACTCCAGGTCTAATTTTTCCGACTCGAGGCACACCTCTTTAGTTGTTCGGCCAATGTAGATCAAGCTATGAAAATTTTGTAATTGAGTGTAAATATAGTATTGTTTACCGCCAATAGCGTCATCTATGGAAAGCTTACAGAACTTCCATTGGCTGCAAATGGAATGTTGCCGTTGGCAATTGTCGTAGAATATTGACCAAACAGCGGCAATTTTGATTAGTCAACGTCACTGGCTTTTGGCACAGTTACTCTGTTTTTTTCGCAGTTGTCCTGTCCGCTACAGTTGCTTGGGCGTAAGTCTACCTACACAAACCGTCACTAATCGGATATTTCCTTCGCATTGCTGATTAGTATTGCCACCCGTAATCATAATGTCCGTTCCTTAAGAGCCAAAAGTTAGTTTTACATCTGTACCTTACCGGTGTATTGTTTTTTTTTAGATAATGAGATCTTCGCGTCCAAATACTGGAGGAAGATATCCCCTTTTGCCCTCGAATGCGTTTCTGGAAGCTGAAATTATGCGTCGTCGGGACTTAGAATCTAGGAGAGCTCAAACCTGGAATGAGCATACCAATTACTTTCATGACTGGAACGTGAAAACAGAGCGTCATTCAGTATGGTCCTCCGCACGCTCAATGGCCACAAGGTTTTATTAATATTTCAGTACAATCTTTGGCATCACTAACTATTTGACATTGTTTTTTAGTATGGATTCGGCACGCCGTGAGAAGCAAAAGCAAGAACATGAAGAAATGCTTATAAAGCGCAGGGAAAAGCTCGTTAAGCTGTACAAGGAAGAAAAGGATGCTTATGAGAAAGAGCTGAAGGAGTTTGAGAAACTTAAAGAAGATGAACGGCTAAGATCTTTACAACATCGCGTTATATTTTACCGTACTAAGGAAGTCGAAGCTCTTGAAAAGGAAGCTGAAAAGCTGAAACACGAACAATGGCGCAGGAACACGCCCGCTGTCAGAGAGGTCTGTAAAAAAGAAAACTTTAAGTGTAGGGCAATGGTGATATTGTTTTGCACCTGTAGATGAAGTCACGTCAGTTACAAGAACAAGTCAAAAGCACCTGGTCTGCGCAATTAGAAGAGAAGAAAGCGCTGAAGCAACGAGAAGAAGAAGAAAATGCAGAATGGGCTCGGAAGCTTGAACGTGACGCTAAGAAATTTGAAGAGGAGCAAAAACAGCGAGATAATCTTGTGAAGCAGAAAGCGAAGGCAGTGGAAGAAGATCTGGAAAAACAGATTGAACAATTCAAGTAAAAATTGCTAAAACCAAAAGAAAATAAGTCCGTGCAATGTTAATATGTAGGCTTCGAGAAAAAGAGGCTCAAAAAGCAGCCAAACAGTATGATAAGCTGCTGGAAAATCGTAACACCCTGGAATTGCTGTCCAAGGATCAAGATAAAGAAGCTGAAGAACGTCGTAAAAAAGATTACGGGTCAGTTTTCACATAATTATTTGTTATATTTCGTATTGGAGGCTTAATTTTTGTTTATACAGACTGTTTTTAATCAAGCAACACTTGGCAAAGCTGCGCCAATGTTCTCGTCACGTTCAAGAGGAGTTAGAATTGGATATGCAAATGATGAAAAAGTTGCAAGAATGTGAAGAAGAAGAACAGCAGCGGCAGCACCATGATTTGGCCCAGAAGAAGAAAAACGCTCAATGGATGCTTGATTGGATTGAAAGACAGCAGCGTATCGAACAGTCGCGTGAGAAAGACACGGATTTCATGTTTCAGTAAGGGGAAAAAAATTCTTTGATTAGTTTTATTACTTATTTTCTATTGTTTTTATGTTTTACTTATCGGGAGCATTGCTCGTTATAGATTTCACATTATCTGGTATTGGCTGTTTCATTTTGTTATGTTTACACTATTCTCTATTTTTTGTTGTGCCTTTTGAATTATTTGTGTCGTTCATTTTACTTAGATGCTGTTTTATTTTTAACACTTTTTTGTCATTAGTTTTTATTTTATCGTATTATTTTCTGTATATTTTATAGAGAGGAAGCTCGGAGGGTTTGGGAGAAGCAAGAACAAATTTGGAAGAAAGAGCGAGAAGCCCGCGAGGCGTTAATGCGCGAAGTTATTGAAAATCAGCGCCAACAGGTAACTAGCGTTACGTGTCATTTTAATATGTAGTAAATTTTGTATCAATAGATTGCCGAAAAATTGTTAAGTGTAGAGAAAGAACGAGAGTCTTTGAAGGGAGAGCGTGAGTGTCTATTAGAACAAATGAATCAACAGGAGAGAGCTGTTCAGAAGGAAAAGGAAGATGAATGGAAACGTAAAGAAGACTTACGATTAACATTGGAAGACCAAGTAATATTCAATTAAAATCTGTTAAATTTTTACAGTGAATTGTCACGTAAAAACGTTTAGATGAAAAAGCGCCACGAGGAAGCGGAAATGCATCGCCAAGAAGAGGAGAATTACATACGAGAGAGACAGTTACGCGAGGAAGAGGAAGAGCGTCGGCTTGCTTTTGAGTTAAAGAACATGGGTTTTCATAAGTTTTACTAGCGTATTGTCAGTCAAAGGCGTGAAATTCCAAAGTAGTGAAAAGTCTTGAACTTGATCTCGATCTTGAACTTGATTTTGAACTTGGTCTCTTGAAACCAAATGTTCATCCGTCCCGCTTCCCTGTTATATATCGATTTGTCTATCTTTGCGCGATGCGATTTGTATACCCGTAAAGATGGCTTCCTTGGTATGCTCGCGATTTATTCTCAGTGCCGGTAAGAAATAATATTTTGCTATACGGGACTCAGTATCTATGGTGTCGTAAGCATATGTATTGTCGATGACATAAACTTATAAATTTGTGAACCCTGTTTGTTAATTGTTGCGGATTTTGTAGGCTCCATTTCAAGGCAAAGTTTCCGGCAAATTCGTAAGAGCCACACGTTTCTTGTAGCAGTAAGTTACATAATGGCACTACTTTTACGAAACACTATTTAACTATACTGGCCTGTATAGTGTGCAGGACATAGGCAAGCCTTGAAATTTGGTTTTTCTCGCGGAAACGTGGTCGCCAGTCAAGTTAGATATTATGCTGCCCCCTCGGAGAAACGAGTGTTCCAGCGTGACAAACCCCACTGCAATATTGGTACTATTGGACATGTCGATCATGGCAAGACCACCTTAACTGCAGCCATTACCAAAGGTTGGTTGAGTTGACATTCTTAATTGCTAATGACGTCTGCTAACTTGAACGCTTTCTCTAGTATTGGCTGACAAGGCTATGGCCAAAGCGAAGCGTTATGATGAAATCGACAACGCCCCCGAAGAACGCGCTCGTGGTATTACCATCAATGTGGCTCACGTCGAATACGCAACCGACAGTAGGCATTACGGGCACACTGACTGTCCTGGCCATGCCGATTATATCAAAGTAAAATATAGAACGTATTTCTTTTATCGTGCGCTTTTCTACATCATATTTTGTCCCTAGAACATGATTACTGGCACGGCCCAAATGGACGGCGCGGTTTTGGTCGTCGCTGCTACTGATGGCTGTATGCCCCAAACCAGGGAACATTTGTTGCTGGCCAAGCAGATTGGTATCGAACACATTGTTGTGTTTATTAATAAAGTCGACGCGGCTGACGCTGAAATGGTGGAACTGGTCGAAATGGAAGTCCGCGAGTTGATGACTCAGTTGGGCTACGATGGTGACAACGTTCCTTTTGTCAAGGGCTCAGCTCTCTGTGCTCTGGAGGACAGGAATCCCGAAATCGGTATTTTTTCTGGCAATTTTCCAAAAAAGAACTATTTTTTGTTACATTTTTATTCGACATACCTGTTTTATTTTATATATGAATTCTTTTTTTACGTTTATGTAATGTTTTAGAAGCTAACGTAAAATAGTGCTAAAGAAGGAGTAGTTGACGTCAGAATTTAGAATTCTATTAGTTGCTTTTATTGTATCTTGTTTTATTTTTTCGGTATTTTTATTATTTTTTATTATTTATATTTTCTGATTGCTATTATTGATCATTGTAAAATTGATCAATAAATAGCAATCAGAAAATACTGATAATAAATAAATAATAATACAATGACATTGTATTATTATTTAATTAATTTCAGTGTAATTATTTTGTTCTGGAACATTGGTATCGTAAAGAGTGGAAATACTAATTGCTTTTGATATGTAGGATCCGATGCGATTATCAAATTGCTCCAAGAAGTCGATAGCTACATTCCTACCCCAGTGCGAGAATTGGACAAACCCTTCATGCTTCCTGTGGAGAATGTATACTCCATCCCTGGCCGTGGCACTGTCGTTACGGGACGTTTGGAACGTGGTATTATTAAGAAGGGTATGGAATGCGAGTTTATCGGCTACAGCAAGTCCTTCAAAACTACCATTACGGGTAAAAGCGTAACCATGGAGAAATTACTGAGGAGCACAGGGTACTTATTGCTGTAATGTCATTAGGTATTGAAATGTTTCACCAGATCTTGGAGGAATCTCAAGCTGGTGACCAACTTGGTGCTTTGATTCGAGGTGTGAAGCGTGACGACATTCGACGAGGTATGGTTATGTGCAAACCTGGTACAATGAAAGCCTTCGACCATTTTGAAGCTCAAGTGAATATTTCAGAAAGCAAGCGATGTTTGCGAGACAGCTCTGTAACATTTTACTCGGCTTTAGGTGTACGTCTTGAACAAAGAAGAAGGTGGCAAAGCGAAACCTTTCACCTCCTTTATTCAGTTGCAAATGTTCTCTAAAACGTGGGATTGCGCGGCACAGGTGAACTTGCACAACAAAGAGATGGTTATGCCTGGTGAAGATGCTACGTAAGATTTGCTTTAATTTAGACATGCGGAGAAAAAGAAAGTTCAAATATGGTGTTTCGCTTTAGGTTTTCTTTGAAGTTGTTTAAGCCCATGGTGTTAGAACAAGGACAAAGGTTTACTCTGCGAGACGGTTCACTCACGATAGGAACGGGAGTAGTCACCAAAACCTTCCCGAACCTTTCGGAAACTGATCGACTGGCAATCATGGAAGGCAAGAAAGCACGAGACAAGGCGGCTGCTAAGCAAAAATAGATTATTTGAATTAATACAAAAGAAACACGTAGAAAATTCGGTGTCCAGTTTCTCGGAGTGAAATTTGGGCCAGTGTCATCAATACAACATCTTTCCTTTATTTAAACGCCGAATATTCAGTCTAGATGCTCAGATAAGGGAGAGAAATTAAGTTTTTCAATTACGCCCAGTTTTTCACTATTAATGAAATGCAGTAAATAAGTTGTTTGATTTAGGGAAAAAATATGATTGCGATATTAACCGGGGAATTTGCGGTCCCAAGGCAACACTACCACACGGTATGGTTGAGCTTGTAGTGAGCATACATATTTCCTGTAGAAGCCGCGCGAGAATACTGTGGTTGAGGCTTTTAAGCACGCCATTTTTTTTCATAGAAAATGTGGTTGACAACTTCCAAATATAATTCCCGATATCTTATTGCAAAATTCTAACTGGCTATACCGGGATTCGTACCCGCGCGTTCTTACGTACTGGAAGATTGTGAAGTGTTACGCGTCAGCTGTAACATTTCCAATAGAATATTGTATATTTAAAAAAATATTTTTGTCTTGCATTTGCTGTTTGTGTAGGACGATAGCAAAATCGCGCTTACAGCTTCTTACGTACTTCACCTTTTCCTCCTTTTACATATAACACGATATTCGAATATTCAACATAATGTAAGCTAATACAAGAAGGTGAAAACTGTTTCTGAAATTTCGTTTCAAATAAAATACAAAGTCGAGCATTTCGCCCAAAATGTAACTCTTTCTAAATTTGACAGAGTTTTTCCATGTTGGACATATCTTTATTCGACAATCCATTTCCTCAAATACGCAACAACAAAAAATTTACAGGACATTGCGCTAGATTTGCCAAAAAAAGAGGAAGACTACAAGCATTAGCATTTTCATTATTACTACATCAAGTGAAACCGAAGAAATTCTAAAAGTTCTAACATAAGTGCTTAATTTAAAAAACGTAAACTCTTTATCACGCAAAAATATCACACTATAACCAAAAGTGCAAAACGTATAGGAAGTTTACTGAGACGAAAATTTGTAGATAACTCGATGAGTATATACTTCTCCTGGCTTGACAATGCTGTTAGGGAAGTTTGGCTAAAAGGAAGACAAAATGTAATTACAGATGCTGTTCGTATACCATAACAAAGAAAATAATATTCTAAAAAAAGACGGTGTTTTACCTGGTTGACAGCGTTTGGGAAGTTTTGGGTCTCCATACAGAAACCTCCGTGAAAATTATATGAAACACCGTTTTTGCCCACTAGACTTCCATCGCCTTCATTTGGTAAGAAGTTTCCTGTGTAAAATTGAACTCCGGGTTGATCCGAGAAAACTTCCATCACGCGACCGTTGGCTGGGTACTCGAGCCTACAACAATATACTTAATTTTGCTGAAAGGAACGTTCCCATAACCTCTACCGTCCAACAAAGTTTAACGTGCTATCATCGGTTTGATTGATCACGAAATTATGGTCAAAGCCATTTAACGTGCCCAAACATGCGAACGCAGAAGTCAAGAGGTTTGGCGCTCGAAGATCAAATGCCGAGCCTTCCACGCTTTTTATTTCACCTAAAAACAAAATTAGAGTACAGCGCTTGATAATTTATCATTCCGACTACCAGTGGGGATTTGCGTCGAATCCAGCGGTGTGTAGTAGTCTGCATTAATCATAATCCTATGAGCGTTCAGTGCGTCCGCCCCAGCGTCCTAGTTACAATTGCATGAGTCATGTCAGTTTCAATAAGAAACGTTAAAGGATTCGTGCGTAATTGAAGATTCGCAAAAAGCCAAACTTACTTCGGCTAGCAAATATCTCGTGACAAGGTAAGGGACTTAGCTTTTGCTGACGAATGAGCTTCCCATGTTACGATCTCGCAAGAAAATAAACATATCATTTGCTTACGTGACTCGCCAAGTTGAAGTACGAATGGCTGGCCAAATTAATAGGACACGCTTTCGTCGTCAGCGCTTTAAAATCCAATCGTAGCTCATTATCTTCAGTAAGTTCGTACGTTACTTGAGCTAAGACTTGGCCAGGATAACCTTCGTCCCCATCACGACTTGAATAGCTCAACGTGAGCTTCCCATCTTCGTGGACGTAAGGCTCCCACAGAACCTTTGAAGTGCAAGATTATTCATTAGATGTCATTTTTTATTCCAACAAGGCTTCTTACTTTCCCAAAGCCGGCTGGACCTCCGTGTAAGTGATTCTCGCCGTTATTTATGGGCAAGGAATATTCTTTGCCATCAACCGAAATTTTTCCTTTCGCTATTCTATTCGCGACGCGTCCAACAACCGCTCCAAAATATGGATTACGCGGTTTTAATCCCAAATAACCTACAGTTTGAAACAGTTACGTTACGTCAATCTGAAACGTTAGTCGAATCAACAGCATTCGAAGTTTTTAGCACTATACGACATAACAGAAGAATTGACGTAGCAATAGACAAACGTTACGAAAAGCAGACGATGAAGAGATTTAAGAATGTGACCACAGGAATGTGAAAGGCGCAAGTCGATATTATAAACTACGATACACCAAGCCTTGAACTTACAGTCCCAACACATGCGATTTCGCATGTGCGCGAAGTACGCATGTTGGCCCACAAACCTAATATGGGACATGCATTCAGAAAGCTAAAACTTAACCCTTCGCTTAATTTGAAGATCTATTACACATTAATTCTATAGCTAAACAGATAGTTCTTAATTACCATCTAAGTCGTCAAAACCCAGGACCACATCATCGATCTTGCCATTTCTATCCGGAATTTGCAGACTGGAAACCGAGGCCCCAAACGTAATAACCTGAGCTTTGCTGCCCTTGGGATTCAGTAACGTAAATCGAAGCACAGGAATTCCTTCCCAATGGCCAAACACGTCTTGTTTTACGCTTGTAACCATTTTCTTCGTTTTATCAGCTTCTACTGTACAGTAAAGCTCACTCAGCAGCAAGAAAACGCTTATAACAACCTACAAAGGTATAAAATACAGCACCGCTGCTGCACACCCCAATCTTTATAAGACGTGCAGAAAAAGGGTAAAGAATTGAAACGAATCGTGTGACTGATACTAAACAGATAATAATTATAAAAGGCTTCACAAGCGTAACCTAGCAACGCGGACAAGATTCGACCTTCATGAAGAAAAAAATCTACGGCACTGGATTTTTTTACAAATTTATTTCTGAGAAATTAAAATCTTTATTTGCTGAAAATTATTTTAATTTGTAGATTAGACTTCTTAAATTCTATTTTTCAGGTAATATTATTAAACTATATTTTTAGATTATAATTTTGTGGGCTATTATTTATACCCTAGAAAATAAATAAATAAAAATTCAGCCATGTCAGGATTCCAAAGAATTCATTCATGAAATCCCAGTCTGCACGCTTTTTCCCACCTTAACATGCAAAT
Organism: Triops cancriformis; assembly: GCA_020615345.1. Lineage (NCBI taxonomy): Eukaryota > Metazoa > Arthropoda > Branchiopoda > Notostraca > Triopsidae > Triops > Triops cancriformis. Next base: position 9,044 of record JAHZNP010000731.1, read on the forward strand.
TTTCGGAGAAATAATTAAGCGGAAATATACTAATTTTATTATCCAAGTCATGGTTCTGGCTTTTCCACGTGGCATTAAACCTGTTCATTTATTTTGAATTACTTAATCCCGCCCCGTTTGCCAACTCAATTGAAGTTGGAGTCAAAATCGCTAGATGGCCTAATCTGATTTTTGATACACTGTTCCTATTCCGAGTCCAGCAGGTCAGGGTCGAACGTCTGGCATATCGAAGCCAAGTTCCTCCCCTATCCAAACCATCAAATAACGTCTGTGGAGATATCAAACAACTATTAACGTGCTAGTCACAATTAGGTCATTCCAGAGATTAACATAGTAAGGTACATTTTCGACAGCAACTCTTGTAATCACGCTAATTTAGATCGTCGTCTTGCGATTGTACTTCGTTCATAACATGTAAAACTGTAACAAGAGTTAAGTGTACAGTAGTGGTAACATCCTTAATGTTATCATAACAAGCAGGTGTTACATTTCCGAGTGTGATATACCACACTGTCTACATTAATATGGTTGTGTGTTTTGTGTCTGTGTTTAACAGATAATGGCAGCCCCACAGCCTCCGCCACAAGGACAACTCCCCAGATATCCATATGCACAATCTCCAGTGCCAAATGGAATTACACAAGGCACCAGTCAGCCACGACCGTATCCGCCGTACATCCCATCGGCAGGACTTCCGCCTGTACCTCCACAAGCAACCCCCAGAGGCCAAATGCCACCATGGAGTAGCAGACCTCCCATTCCAGGACAAACGTCAGCTTTTTATCCTGTGCAACAACCTATGCCGGGACACACTCCAAGTATACTTTAGGTTCTGTATTTTATAAGGGGAAACTCATTATTGTCATCCTAATTAGCATCGCAACTTGCACCGGGTTCACCTGCACCGCCAACTTCACTTGCAACTATGACTGCTTCACTAAGCAAAAGTCCAATGGTCCAAAGCTCACCCAATTTGGTTCCTTTAGTAAACGGGAGCCCACGATCAGTCCAGGCTCCGAATTTGCCTCGGCCAAGTTCTTTCGCTGCTCCTACAGTTAGAGGTATTTTTTCATTATTCTTAAAAATTTTCGTTAGTACTATATAGTCTTTTTGCCAAGATTCTAATCTTCTCTTGCCTCCCGGCTATCCCAATCCAGAAAATGCCTCGTTGGGAACTACACCCAATTCATCAGGTAAAATTGTGGAAAAAATATTTTCGTTAATCAGAGAAATTCAGGTCGTCCAATAACTTTAAGTTAAGATAAGTTAAAATAAGAGACAGTTTCCTTCCATTTATAACTGTTTTGAAGGACGATCTTCATTTCTTAAGCTTCTTAAAAATGTTCCCTTTTTTGGCGGAAATATCTATCCCAAAAGTTCAAACGTTCAGAATTGCGACATGGCTCACTCGTTACCTTTATTTCTGAAGTAAATAGTAATCCTCCCACGGACAGCTTTGCACGCTAACGTTATTCTTAAGCCAAAACATCCGAGCCGCTAATGACATCGGACAACTTAACATCCTATTTGGTCAAACTTTGACAGTTTGCCCAGACAGGCTTAAGTACGCTTACTGTGAAACCATTTAGTAGATACACAGAATGTTCAAAGACCAGATCGAAACTTATTACTTGCCAACATCCACATCTTTGGGTGTCAGAACAACATGTCGCACGAGAATGTCCACAGCATATCAGTCAATGTCTCGGAAATTCTGTCAGTGACTAAGAAAGCGGTATAACGTTGTTCTGTTGTCCGTTTCGGCCTTCTGTCGTAAAACTTGTGTCGTACGACAAAGCAACGCCCACCCATCGACAATTTAATTACAATCAAAACGAGCAATAGATGTTAAACCACTTTAACCATCCACGGTGTGTGAGCATAGTCTTAATGGACGGTCTGTCGGTACTCAAACAGAAACTTTAAAACAAAATTCGTCTTTCTAGCTCCGCCTTCTAACAGAACGTCACGGAACGTTTCGCCTGCTCCGAGTTCCAAGTACGACCACATGGAAGGCCAATTCTCCCCTAGCGCAGCAACCAGTATGTCTATTAGCATCCAGTGATCTATAATTCCACTCAATATCCTCTTTTCCCACAGGTCCGTTAGGCTCATCGAATAATTTGAACGGAATTGTCGAGCAGACGACACAAATGGCGCCACCTCCGCCCCAGCCCACCTTTAATCAAGCTTACCAAGCCCCTCCCAGCTCCTTGCCGCAGTCGCAGCCCCAGCAACTGCCTTCTAACCCCCCTACGCAGCCCCCATTCCGCGCCCCAGCGCCCAACACGTACTACTCCGCACCAGCATCACAACCGCAGGCTCCTCCTCCTCAGCGTGCACCTTACTGGAACAATCCCGCCAGTGCCTCGAACGTTGCAAGCAGTCCAGCAATAGTCTCCCAACCCGGGTTAACGCAACCACCTCCCCCTAACGGTTATACGACGCCCTACAGACCCTCGACGAGCACCATGCCCCCTGGTACGCCACAGTACCTGCCTCCGACCCCGCAAATGCAGAGCAATCGGTACCCGCGACCGCTGGGTAATTATAACACCGTGGATCAACTAACACCTGCATTCAGTACCATGGGTATCCAACCGCAAACGGTCCAACAGGGTTTCAACGCCCTCTGGGGGACGGATAACGTCGATTTACTCCAGTCCCGGAACATTTTACCGCCCGATGCCGTCAAAGCGCCGAGCGTTCGCCTGGCGCACGAGTATATGAATAACGTCAACTGTAGTCCAGACATCTTCCGTTGTACGTTGACGAAAATCCCGGAAACCAACGCGTTGCTGCAAAAGTCCCGCCTTCCGCTGGGCGTGTTGATCCACCCTTTCAAGGACTTGAACCAGCTGCCCGTCATCCAATGCCAAAACATCGTGCGCTGCCGGTCCTGCCGAACGTACATCAATCCTTTTGTGTATTTTGTGGATCAACGGCGCTGGAAATGCAATCTTTGCTTCCGCGTGAACGAATTACCGGACGAGTTCCAATTTGACCCCATGACGAAGACATACGGCGACCCATCGCGACGGCCGGAAGTCAAGAATGCGACCATTGAATTTATTGCGCCGTCCGAGTACATGCTCCGCCCACCGCAGCCCGCCATCTATCTCTACGTGCTGGACGTGTCGCACAACGCCGTCGAGACAGGCTATCTGAAAGTGTTTTGCGACACGCTCATAGAAGAACTGGAGAAAGTACCGGGCGATACCCGCACCCAGATGGGCTTCATCACTTTTGACAGCACCATCCATTTTTACAATCTGGCCGAGGGCCGCAGCCAACCCCATCAAATGATCGTGACCGACATCGACGACGTCTTTTTGCCTTGCCCGTCCGATTTGTTAGTCCACCTCAACACGAGCCGACAACTCATCCTGGATTTCTTGGAAGACTTGCCCACGCGCTTCCTCCACACCCGCGAAAGCAGCTCCGCCCTCGGGGCGGCGCTCCAAGCGGCCTACAAGCTCGTGAGCCCCATCGGGGGGCGGGTCACCGTCATGCAATCCACGTTGCCCACTATCGGCCCAGCGGCGCTCAAACCACGCGAAGATCCCAATCAAAGAGCCGCCAAGGATGTGTCGCACCTCAATCCAGCGATCGATTTCTACAAAAAGTTGGCGTTAGATTGCTCCGGCCAGCAAGTGGCCGTCGATATTTTCCTCTTTGGGAGTCAGTACGTGGACATGGCAACGTTGTCCTGCGCGGCCAAGTTTTCCGGCGGTTGTATTTACCATTACCCGGGTTTCCACTACATCCAGAACCCGGTGCAAGCCGAACGCTTCGAACGGTGTTTCCGGCGGTATTTAACGCGAAAAGTCGGCCTCGAAGCCGTGATGCGAATTCGGTGTACGCGTGGGTTGACGATCCACACGTTCCATGGCAACTTTTTCGTCCGTTCCACCGATTTGCTCTCGTTGCCCAACGTCAATCCGGACGCTGGGTTCGGCATGCAGGTGTCGATCGAAGAAAACTTGTCCGACGTGCAAAACGTGTGTTTCCAAGCCGCGTTGCTGTACACGTCCAGCAAAGGCGAGCGTCGCATTCGCGTGCACACCATGTGTCTCCCTCTAGCGGGTACCGTGGCGGACGTTATTCAATCCGCCGACCAGCAATGTATTGTGGGCCTGTTAGCCAAAATGGCGGTGGACCGGTCCTTGTCGTCGTCGATTAACGACGCCCGTGACGCCTTCATCAACGTTTGCGTCGACTCGTTGTCGGCCTATAAAGCCACTCAGACGCTGGGCGCGAGTGGACTCATTGCCCCGCAGAATTTACGGCTCCTCCCCATGTACGTCCTAGCGTTACTTAAGTCCTACGCCTTCCGGTCGGGTACGAGCACGCGGCTGGATGATCGAGTCTTTGCCATGTGCCAGATGAAGACGTTGCCCCTAGCGGCGCTCATTCAAGCCATTTATCCAGACCTGTACGCTGTACATAACTTGACGGACCAAGGCGCCATTAGCGTGGAGGATGTTGTCGTGCCACAGCCAGCGCGATTGCAACTGTCGGCGGAGAAAGTGGACAGCACAGGATGCTATGTGATGGACACGGGCGATATTATGTACATTTACGTCGGCAAGACTGTCAGCACCCATTTCTGCCAAGCGGCTTTGGGGTCACCGAGCTACCCAACCCTACCAGAGCAAATGGTAATATTTCTCTTTGTTCGCGTTTCTTGGGCCTTCTTCCGTCCTAACTTTCCTGGGTGAGGGTGGGACGAAGGAATTTATGAAGTAATAAGGGAAGAAATGAGTTGAAGCGGCGTCTGTAGGTTTGTTTAAGGTACCAGCGTTATTGGGTTTGACTTAGGAGGAAACGTTCGTTAAGGCGTCAGTGTGAACGCAGGTGAACGAGAAGATTTACGGGATACTGTTGAGGACTTGAGTACTGGAACGGTGGAAGCTTTTTTAGAACTGTAGTGGTTCCGGCAAACGGCGTTGGGTTGTCAGAAACAGAGCGTGCATGACACATTAAAGGACACGATAAACAAACGCCGCATAAGCTAACGTACTGAAGGCAACTGGGTAGCTTCTCTTCTTATGGGCGAATTACAAGGGAGATTTTCATTCCGGTCTTAGATTTTTTTAATGTTTTGACAATAAAAAGTACACCTACTAACACCTAGGGGGAAAAACATATTTTTGAAAATGCATCTCGCAGATTTGTGAGAAATATTTTAAGAATTTCCGAAGCAAAACTTAAAACATGACTGCGATAGTAGTGTCATCAATAGGAAAGGAAAAGTAGTGTTGTTAATTCCAATTCGGGGTAAGCCGCACAGTGTTTTGTCTCTGTCAAATTTCCTCCACTGAGTAACTGGTTCATTTGACACCGACCAGTGCCAAAATAGCACTTATGCTGTATGCTAGGCTGTATGCTATTTTATTGAAATGTTTAGTATATATTTTTGCTATCCAAGTTCATTCGTAAATTAGTAAAAAGTTAGAAAATTTAAATCTTGGAGAAAATTGCGATTTTCAACATTTGATCGCAAATATTCATCTACCAAAGACGGAATTAAAATCCGACATTTAATTTCGGATTTGTCTGCCCAGGAAGTTTCAGAAAATTGTTTAGGTGATAAATGCGAAACTAGCCGATGGATTTGAATTCCGTTTTAGCCAAGAAATTAGGTAAACGGTGCTTTACTATACCTTGAAGGCAAATGTGTAAAAATGCGCTGAAAAAAACATGCAATTTGATTCGCTTTTTACAAATTGACTAAAAACATTTTAACAACTTGTATAAAATAGAGTGAGCTGTTTGGGACAGCTTGTTTTCGAAGTTGAGAATTTTTTTAGGACAGTAACTCCAAAACATAACATCCCACGTGTGAGAATTTTATATAAAAATGGGTCTCAAAATGTCGAGCCTGTTAGCATGGTGACATCTACACATTTCTTAATTATTTGCATTCGACTAAAACAGAAAATAGGACCATTTCGCAAGTATTGATATACCAGACCATTTCTTTAAGAAAACAAACTCGACGGTTCCACATTCACCAAAAATGTCGTGGTGGGGGGTAAACATTTGCTTAAAAAAAAACTAAAAAAATCTTTCGCGCACATTCCCCGTTTTATTGGCCGTAAGCGCTTTAAACTCCACTGTTACCTTTAACGCAACATAAAATGTGACGGGCACCGTTTTGCAAATTTCTAATGCTTTAAATTTCTGGTTGTCGTTGTAGTTCGAGCTTCCTGAGGTGGATACTCCTGAATCGGAGCGTTTACGAAGTTTTGTGAATTATTTACAAAACCAGAAGCCCTATCCTGCTGTACTGCAGCTGATAAAGTAATACCGTTTGGGTTTCTAGAGGAAGGTGGGTTTTAAATCTCTGTTTCTTATTTGCAGAGAGGATAGTAAACAACGAGGACTATTTATTGAGCGTTTGATTGAAGATCGAAACGAATCGGCCTTATCTTACTACGAATTCTTGCAACACCTCAAGAGTTCTGTGAAGTAGACATTGGTGAGATGAAACGCATTCGTGTGGAGGACTGCATATTGGAAATGCTAATGAGTCTGCGGTTTTACCGTATCCTTTAGATCGGATATGAGACCGGTTACGGTTTTCGTAAGAGGAAATGTTTTTAGTTGTTATTGGGTCCCCTTTTGTCTTTAATTTCCCTTTTTTCTGTTTGGTAAATATTGTTTTCTTTCTCGCTATTGTGTTACTGTTTTTCTGCTGTTTCAAAGACTTGCTCCACCCCACTATCTTTTGTTATTCCGTAAATAATACGAAGAGCTATATTACTCTTAGAGAAAACGAACCCTGACATACGTTGACTTCTGTGTTGCGTCTTGTTTAGTATGTTGCGTATGACTTTTCACCCTTCCCTTTGTAATTGTTTCTGTTAAAACTGGTGGAATTTGGATAAAAAGGAAGGAACTCAAAAGAAATTGCAAGCGTATTGACCGAAAAAGTCAACTCACCGTACAGCGATACATTTAAATGACTAGTAAAGATGTCGAAACCAAAGAAAACGAAGACAAAAGTCATAGGTCGTTGGGGACTATGAAAGCGAATGAGTAATGAGCTTCGATTTGTCTGGGGTCGCCTGGCAGGGCAAACTTATTAGAAAAGAGGGAAAATTGTCGCATCAAGTTCAATTATTTGGCACCCGGTTTTTGTGACTGGCAAGACATTAAAAGGCCAAGTTTTCCCCAGAGAAAAAAGGACATAAAGTGGGAAACGGGTGATAAACAAACAACAAGGGCCTCACTTGAGATGCTTCGAAGTTGTTGGGTAAAAGGGAAGATTTTTTCTTTTATGTGTCGGCTGGGTCGAGGAAAACAGATTTCAAGTCTGAAAAACGTTGCTTAGGGCTTTTTCTAGCATTTTGTACACTCCTGTTTGTTAGATTCTTTGTATTGGACGAGAGAACGACGGTATGAATGTGAGTTTGAGGGAAGTAAAAATATTGACGGAAGAATACGTCAAGTACCGAGGGAAATCGGTAATGTACGGGGATTTAGGGGGTCTAAGAAAATGTTATGTCCTGTTAACATGTGTCCAGTTTGAGAATACACTCCTTTGCAAACAAACCGACAGTGATGGAGCAAACATTCCACATCCTATCACTGCTGTGTGTCAAACATGTATATCGCAACGGATTCGCGTTGCATAGGGGATCCTTCGCGGAATCGAACGCTCGTAAAGGGAAACGTGAGCATGAGTATGGATTCAGCGCATTAGTGCGTGAGAAGCTCAAACTAGCTGCATTTCTTTCCTTCGTATTTCTTAAGAAAGCCGCCCATTCGGACTGTGGACGAAGCCTATCATTGTACACAATACTGAGTGAGCAAACGGTTGTTTAGACAAGAACATGCGCATGCAAGTGGAGGTCCATTTTTTTTGCTTGAATCCAGAGGTACTTGGAGTGGTTGTATTACAGAATTAGGTCCAAAGGAATTTTTTGGCTGAAAGCGTAGCATATCTACTGCCAATTATATCCGTTTGTCGATGTAGCAGAGTTCCGAAAATCCGACACGGGCGATCCCAAGGGGAAAGGATTTCGAAAAAATGATGGTTTCGGGATGAGTAAAAAGAAATGTTCAGCCAAATTTACGGAAGTCAATGGCAGATTTCTTATTTAAGTACGCGTGAGTCTTAGAACTCATGGTGGTTGCGTCACAGAAATGAGTTATTGAGAAAAATGCTTAATAAAAATGTGCTGCAATCAATAGACACACAAAAGAGTTTCATATCTATGCTGCGAGTGAATAACCTAATGTAATACCTGATGGGAAGCGTCGACCTCACTTCTAATACGTGTTGATCTTGGCATCTGTGAAATCAGAGATACAATTTATATTTCTTGTGGGATCTAGAAAAAGACGAACAGTGAAAGTAGGTACAGTGCGCGCAAGCATGTCGAAGAAATGTTGGACACGCCCCGCGGCTGTTGCAGCAATACCCGGACTCTACGATGCCTAGGCAGTCAGGTGCCATTTAAGCGCATTTTCTCGTCTGCTTTTTTGCACTCTACTGTACTTCTCCACAACGGCAAAACATTTGGAAATTTTTCGTAAAAACGTTAAGAAAGTTGATCTATAGAGGGAAGTGCAGCTTAAGAAGATCGAAGCCCTCAAAAATAAATAAATCTGTTTCTGTTTTTGTCGCATGCAATGAAATAATAAATCTTCATGTTTTAAAGGTTTTACTACAGTAAATCTGGTAAGGAGTAATAACCATACTTTTTGCTGTTGTTTCACTCTGGGTTCGATCTTCCGACAATAAAGGGTGGTTATACTCACCATGCATTTATAGGAGCTAGAAAAAAAAGTGAGAAAGAAATTCAGGTCCTAGGAAAACAGCGCTTTCGCTATGAAAATACCTCAGCGTAAAAACAAAACTTCACCAAGATTCGCGAAAGTAAAAAGGATGTTAATCGGGTTTGATAAGCTTCTAAAAAAATTACATGTTAACCGTATGGTGTTACTAGGCAACAGCGAAATGAATTCGTCCTGAAAGCGCATTTCAATTCGCTGACAAATGCAAAGTGCCAAGAGACGTAAACAACAAATCTGCAAAAAACTCGTATTCATTCTCTTAGGTATTTCCAAAAAGGGAGCTTGACAAAACTCATACTCATTGAACCTGAAAGGAGCAACGCAGTTCGTGCATAATACGGGATCCAAAGTTCATGGAATACAAGGAATGTTGACGTTCGCTACATATTAAAGGAGCAAAAAAACTGCACTGTAAGTATTGTGTCAATGTATAAAAGGTTTTAAAGAATTGCTATTAATAGAGGAAAATGTGGACAATTGAAACGCGAGGCTATCTTTAAACGCGAGGAGATCTTCTTTAAAAAGATCCAGAACACTGTTGTGCAACTACAACTAGTGTCAGCCTTTTGTAGCTTTTCTTAAAAATGCTAAAGAAACACTGATATTGATTGGGATTGGCCGCTAATTCTCACAAAGATATTTTCGGCCTGGCAATGGAAATTTTATTGGCCACTTTTCTTACGAGAAATCGACTGCGAGAAACAGAATCGATTATAACTAAAGAGAAGCCATCTTGTTTTGATTATCGTTTTGCTCTGATTTCTCATTCTACCTAAGCACACAGTAGTCCGTTGGATGAACAGGACACTTACATATCTAGTGATTGTTAATTAATTCGGAAGATTGTTAAGTTCATCGAAAACTGAAAAGTTTAGTGAAAGGTGGCCTGATACGAATCGTTAGTGATGCGAATCATCCAGATCTCGACTGTGTCTTGGTTTTTACCAAAGCTAATCGGTAAGTTGTCTCCGCAATAAGAACCACCGTTCTGAAAGGATTGGTATTTATACTTACAAAAACTACACCGATAGCGTAAAGTATTGATATATATTTTGTTTAGTGCCGCAAATTCTCCGTATGTTGTGCATCTTTCTTTCTTTCTAATGGGCTTGCAGGAGCCCAGGCTAGAGAAGTTTATTGTTCCTTATAATGGTATCTATTACGGAGACCGTGTTTTTATACATCTGGTGTGAATAGGTCCTTAAATGGAATAAATAAACTACACTAGCGCTGGGATAACTTTGTAAAGGTCGGGAATGGAAGTTCAAACGCTTGGACCAAACTGTAAACCTTTAGCAAACGCATCACTAATTCACACATTTCCTTCTAGAAAAGAGATAGCGAGGCGTTACAAACAACGTAGTACTAACCACGCGCTTGAACAAAGAAAACCCCGCAACAAGAGCGGCCTACCACGAAGAAACGTGGGCGGTACACTGTAAGGGACGCGGGCCTCATAAATAGTCAGACTGACATCGTAACGCCGAACCTTAAGGCCCCGGTATACACAACTTCCGAAATTTTTAAAAAATAAAAGATAGGGACACGCTTTTATTCTTAGAAGGTAGGTCTGCTCAAGTGACTTATAACAGAAGCAAAACGAAGTCAAACAGAAACTCTGGATAGCGGTAAACCATAATAAAATCAAACAAAACCTTGAAATTTCATACACAATATCACAAAAACTACCAAACAGATCTCTTTTTTCTCTTTATCATAAAACTTTAAAAAATCAGAGTTAGTGCACTACATTGCCCGATTTCCATTTTTCTGTATAATAAGAAAGTAGCACACATTTAGTCAAAGTTTACAAATTTATCAAACTCTTTTTTTCACAAAAACTCGATGTTGTGTACTAGTCATCACTAATAGCAACTTTACTATCGAAACAATATCTTTGAAATTTTGACCGTTTTCAAATTATGGTGTCTGAAATCTTCCCATGTTATTCGCCCATAAGGGGTTTGTGTATACCGGGGCCTTAATGACTGAGCTAAAAGTTTGCAACTAGGATATCTGAACTACTTTTCCAAAGCAAACATCCAAAAAGTCACACTTCATAACGCAGCCACAAAAAAGTTGACTCGCTTTTCTAAGCTTGCCGAAGAGTCCGTTGGTATCATTGTTCAGCAAATGGTTCTGATCCAAAGTAAAAGAATGAGGTTTCTGCAACTCGTCAGCTATTAGGAAAGGGCTCACGGCGAATCTCGCTTGTCGCGAGCAATGACATTTTTTTCTGCACATGGATCCAGTTTTAGTGAGAGACCGAATCGAGAACGCCCCGACAATCCACAAAGGAAGAAGTAGCTTGAATCGGCCAAATCATTAGGAAAGACAGAAAACTTCGCATCAGAACATCAGCTGATATGGCCGAGGCGAACAAAGAGAGCGTTCATCGGAAAAAGAGGACGGAAATGGGAGTAACCGCTCGGTTTGCTTCGACAGAACAAATGAACTACAGGTGACTTTCGATCTCACAAATTTTTACAGCTTAGGAAATGGCTACCTTTTAACGTCTGCCGTATCGAATTTCGTTAGTGCTGAGGTTCTTGTCCATTTTTCGAAAAGTTATATTTTAAGCCATTTTTAGGGTGTCCATGAGGCGAAGAGCCAAGAGATGGCACGGTTGAAGAAGCTTAGGAGTTATACAAGAAATTTTCAGAAATGTTTTAGAGCATGAAGTTACGGATGAACATGTGTGTAAGAGCAGTAAGTAGCGAAATCTGAAAGAACGCGCATAAATTGGGTCAAAATTCCCTTAAAAGCAATGGTTGTCGTCTGCTTATCGTCTCGCGGCGCCCTTGGCGTTTCAAGACCTGTGCCGCAAGGCAACCGTGGCGCACAGTTTTGGTAACACTGCTTTAAAGGCAATGGACACCAAAAACGCATATAGAGATTTTGATGGATTATTATAATATACATTATTCCAAAAACAGAGAATTTTGTTTCGATATTCTCTGACCAGCCATCTCTGGAGATAATTACTTCCAAAGTTTTGGTCTTTTGCCGTCCATGAGAAGCATGACGTCACAGACGGGAAAATTTGAATTTCAGATTTCTTATTTTTTAAATATCTTCGTTACTGTTTCGCATCTGAGAAAAAGAAACTTACATCCGGAAACTAGAGTTTTCGCTCTTTTTTATAAGATAAAGTTTTTTTGTGTGTCCATTGCCCTTTAAGGTATTTTGTTTATTTCGTTAAATGAGCCTTGATACTGTGAAACAGACTGCGTTTTTCTACATTCTTTAAAAATCACACCTTTGTGCAATATAAGCCTTAGGTTTTAACTAATGGACTTGCAAGAATATTACTAATTCAAACCCATGTCAGAGGCTCACAGAGTATTAAGACCATGTTGGGGGTTAAGGCGCTTATTGCCACATGACATCGGGTGCTTGCATGAACGATTTGACAAATACTACTATTTTTAAATAAATTTATGCGACAAGAAAGGTTTATTAAGATTATCCGAATGTGGTATCACCAAGCTTCCAGAGAAAACTAACTTAATTTGCAAAATTTTGAGATGATCATTATTGCTCAAATTTGCTTTCAAATATGTAAAATCGGGTGAGACGTTACAGAGCTATTTTTCTCATAGTAGTGTCTTCCTTTTACGTACTTTGACTTTGTGGACTCTACATTAAAAATGTCTACAATTTTAGAGAACATTACACCAAATGTATTCTAAAAGTACTAAGTTAACGACAACGTGACAGAGTATTTTCCATTTTTGTCCTCGCTAAAATCCAAAACTTTCAAAATATAGAGAAAGAAAACTTCACAAGCGCCTTTACCTTCATCCTGGCCTTAAACTCGATGTAATAGGAGATTACTTGAGATATGTGGTCACAGCATTGAATGTTCCGGTACGCTGGAAGTTTATCTGTTCCGTTGCCTTAAAAGCGAGAGACTCGTTTTCTACATCCTGCTTCCAAAAAAAAGTACAATAAAAAGTGAAGTGAATAAGAAGACGGCGTATGAGTAGAAAGGAACGGATGCCAGGCGTAGTCGGAATAGCACAAAGCTCGTCAGGACAGGCATCATTACTTCGAATAGCCTCCGTCACTTTACTGTAAGAGTCATCTTGGTTATTTCATTACGATTTCGTTCCAGAAGATTTGAACTTGCACACAGACATGTTCCCATCCTTAAACTAACCTGAAGCATGAGGGATAAACCGCTTAATTTGCAAATTTCTTCTGATCTGTCGCAATAACGGGGCAAGGCGCATTGACTCTGCTATGCTTGAAAGCCTCGAGCACCTTTTTTTCTTAAAATAAAAGAAAAAGAAAAATCGAGGCATTGATCAGTTCGACTTACAGTCTTGAACTCATTGAGAACTGCTGTCGAGGGATCTGAAGAAGGTAGGAATTAGTAGGTTTCTTGAAAGTTCAACAATGACTTCAGCCCAGCAAATTGCTGAGCCTTACAGATGTAGATTTATGCTGATTGACTCTTTCTTTTGGGGCTGGAAACAATCTTGATACCCTCTACGTCATGCACTTTCAACAAAATAAGCACACCAAGCTCAATCTCGCCCCCAACTTTCTTTGCAGTTTTCAGTCTGCTCCAATATTTTGATTTCTCCTTGGAAGCATCTTTCAACACTGTATTGCCTATGAATTTTACATGTCTTGGTTTTGCCTGGGGCGCTTTTTGTGTAGACTTCACTGTAAAGTCCCTCATCCCTTGCAAAGGAGTTCGGTGAACTTCAAATCCAGTCTATCTAGCTGTACCTTGTACTATCCAATATCTCAACAATCACTTTTTGCGCCTTATTGTAGCAAATTCCTTAACAAACTACATGAAACAATTTTCTTCCAGAGGCTTTTCCCACGAGAAAATCGCGAAAGATACAGAATTCCTTCCTTTTTTTGCGCATTATATTCCCAACGTCTCTTCGTGATCTGTCAAACTGCTCGACGAGACTTTCATTTTTACAGACGAACCATCGAACGCCCACGTACTTTAAGACTGGGGAGTTACTCGAAACCTCCAAAAATGTCAGCCCATTTCATATGTTCTTTGCAGTACGTCACTTTTTTTACTGTACTTCTCACTCCCAAAAGACTACGATCGATGTATCGGAGAAGAAATGCAAAAAAATGTGAGTTACAGGTTCAACCTCTGCGAAACCCTCTCGAACGACATTTGGTCACGTAAGAATACTCCAGCTCTTTTAGGCCAATAAGATTTTTTTCCGGTACGACGCAATCTATGCTATGGACATTTTACTTTGGTCATTAGTTTGATCACGTATTCGGCACGTCAAAGCCAGTCAACGTAGTTTCCTCTACGACGACATGGAAAGCCGTCCCTTTACGTTGCCGGAATGAATGTTATTAAGGCTACCGACCATAAAGCATACATTCCTGTTTATACTAATGCTGCCTGGCTTTTCGTTCTACCAATCCTAAACAAGGTATCCCATACATAATGCACTCTAAACCAAGAGACCAAATGCGTATACCCTTCCCTCCCTTTTTGAGCTATAACCAATCTCTCCGGAAGTTACTTCGCCATCGAGGATCCATCATACAATATTAAATAAACAGGACTTCTCGGTGCGTTACCACTTAGCAGAAAGGGTATCGAATATTTAAAAACTTATGGTCAAAAATGTCCGCCAACCTGCTTTAGTGAACTGTACAGTAATGACCACAAAAAACTGTACTTGCCAAATCACAGAGACCTAATTAAGTCTCGCGAGGCTGATTTACATTCTTTAAGGGGCGGATGAAGATTAGGAGAAAAAAAAGGAAGAAAAGGCTTTACCAATGGATTGCGGAGTGAAAGGTCGCCCGCTAAGTTTGAAAGCGTTCGCCTTGTGAGAAAAATGTATTACTAACGCTTCTGAATTGGTTCGGTGAAGAGAATAAGATTCGACTATGGAAATCATTTATATTTTAGTAATGAACGTCAAAGATAGTAAATAGCAAAAAAGGCTTAATTGTCGAACTACCTGTCCGGTCTATCTTTATAAGAATGGCGAAGACTAAATGTCAGCCAAACAACAGTTAATTTATGGCTACAGCCTCAGCGGAAGGTAGGATGTGAGCATCAATGCTCCTAAGTCTTTAATTATGTTATGTATTCCTTATTTAAATAACAGACGGTTTCAATCTTCGTATCTACCTTTTATATGCACAGCGATTGGTGGAGGCTTTAAACTCCATAATTCCTTAATGAAAGTAATTCAGCCTCGAGAGGCTTAATTATACGTCTGTCATTTGACAAGTACAGTTTTCTTTGTTGCTCATTACTGTACAGAGATCATAGGTACATCGGATCTTAGGCGAATTTCTGGTTGGAAATTTTTGGGACTTCTTCTCAACAGAGAAGAAGTCCCAAAAATTTTGTGGGATCTTTTTGGTGGGTGGATCTTTGATCACTATCGATCATTATCAACTTCAGTCGATCCGATCAAATTCCGCTAAACTTGAAAATGAATAGATATGATGATATCCTACCAAAGATCTGATCAGATCAGATCAAATATCCGATCACTTCGTTAATGATCAAAATTTAAGCGATTAATAAGAAACTTAAAAAATAAAAAGAGCTGGAAGTTTTAAGTTATGCTCACTAGGTGGCCCGAGTTTGATCGGTAAAGGATCGGCAAAAAAATTAATCCGATCCCTACCATTAATACCGTAACACGCCGATCCTATCAAATGATCGGATCGAATTTTTTTCAAAAGATCCAGAACACTGCTCAATAGAATAATTCAATCTGCCAGGAATCGACCGAAAAGGTAAAGAAGCCACACTTCTCTGAACATCAGCGCACGAACACGAGGGAAGGATTTCTCGGTTTGGCACCAGGAAATGAAGCAGTTTAGGGTTCTGAGACTAGTCTGCACGCTACGGGAAAGAAACGCGCCTGTGCCGAGACAACTCGAGACGCAAAGATGCTGAAAAGGTGCCCAACGCTTAGCAGCATTTCATGATGAGACGCGAACGCTAGAACTGTTCTCTGTTGCTGAACTGTACCTGGAGAACAGGTTATTAGTCACACCCACCTTAATTTGAACTCCGTCGCCACAACGAAACTTTTCGTGGTACACCCATTGTTATCAAGACATGTGTCCGTGTTAAGAGTCAATCCACCCCAATCTTTGTTAAACAATAGTGTGAGTGCGTGGGAGACAAATGAAAATCCTGAAAACAGGCGAATGCCTTTTAAATTCAAAGCATTCGTCCTTGTTCGAAAGGAAGGAGGTGACCTTTGAACAGAAGACCGAAGGGTGAAATCTTTTTTCGCTTGAGTGAAAAATATGGCCGGGGTCTACAATCGAGTTGTTCTTTTCCGGTTCGTGGCAAAAGAATCCACAGTTTGCTGCCAGTGAAGTTGCAAAATAGGTCTAAAAAAAAAGGTACTAGTCAAGGATTTAAGGCCAACGAGGGGAAAAGAAGGCTGCGTGCTCCACTTCCAGCGTGATTAAAGGCAGAAGGGAAGAAAAAGCTGGTGGGTTCTTTTCCATTGTTAACATATGCTGGAAAGCAAGATTACGGGCTGCATTGTGCAAATGTCCAACAGCTACAGCGGTCCGTGGAATAATACAGAAGTGTAACGCTTAACTTTTTTTTCTTCGCCTTACGAAACGGGCGCCCAGTGCCTGTTTATCGCTCTGGGATTACTCTGTATTGCTGAACACGTAAAAAGTTCGACGACGCTTATCGGAAGTTACCTAATCAGCCATTACTATACCTGTGTAATGCTTGTGTAACGAAATTACGTTAATGCAGAATTTGTTCGGCGGATCCTACGATTTTAAGAAAAAAATGCGCTCGCTGTATTCTCTTCGCAACGCAACAATGGATGACTGGATTATGATGAATGTGGTGGACAATGCGAGTAGCATGGAAGAAAACCTTATTAGTAATTGTTTCAATACGACCGATATTTTTAACTATAACTTTACCAGTTTCGCGTACCCACGTGCTACCGAACCGTGGACGGCCAATAGTATTGCAATTACTAGTGTCAAGGCGGTACTTTACATTGTCAACATTTTGGTATCGGTCGTGGGGAACTGTGCTGTGATTGTTGCGGTGTACAGTAATCCTGCGTTACGTTCGACAATAAACTTGTATTTGGTCAATCTCGCCGTAGCGGATGTGCTCATAGCTCTTTGCTGTATGTGGGTCCATCTCGTCAACGACCTCACCTACCCTATGTTTGCATTAGGGGCCTTTATGTGCAAATTCAATGGATTTGCGCAAAGTAAGTTCAACATTCTGTGTACTACTGTATGTACCCCTATACACCCACTGTATACGTAACGTACCGTACTTCTATGGCTAATCTACTGCACATGTTGCTTCCCCATCTTACCCCAGATTGCCTTCTAAATTAACCGTGTTGACGTTGAGCGACTTTTACATTAGTCAATTGCATTCAATTATTCAAAGGTAGGGTTAGCTTAATCGAAATACATCACGGTTCTATGGAATCGTGATGTAAACCTCGTTTTGGATTTCTGAATGCATTATGAATGTACAGAATTCTATAGATTCTACAGAACTATTCAATCCTCTAAATCTCATATCTCTAAATAACATAACATAAATCCCATAATCTGTCGTATACGAAATATATTTACTTTAAATTCCTAAACTTCCCAAACAACCAGGAGATATGAAAAGTCTTTGGATTAGGCTTGGATCAGAAAACGGATCACTTGATCCGTGATCGACTTTAACGTTTCACGAATAATATAATCGCGGATCATGATCCCAATACCATAGTAACGGATGATCCAAGAGCCTTGATCCGATTTCTATGACAGCGGATCACGATCTGTGATCTATTGCCCGGATCGTGATCCGTTATGGAAAATTGGCGCTTCAGGATCACGGATTAAGATTCGTGACACATAATCCGAAACTACGATCGCGGATCGACTCTTGGTATCCGTTAGCTAGCGTAGATATTTCTGTAAGATTTTGGATCTCGCATCTCTTGTGTTAGTGATATAATATTCCTTCACCGTTTCCTTCTGTCTATAGCGTGTACCCTTTATGTTTCATTTGTGGGTATATCTCGCAGAAAATAGGTACGCAAACTTTTCGAAAAACTTGTTAAAACAAGCAATATACAGTAATCCCACCAAAAACTGGCCCCATTAAAGTTACGGTGTATCTAAGCGTTATATAGAGGAATCACATGCTAAACAACGTCAGCGATTCGCCAAAACTACTCAGCATTTCCGCAAAAGTTTTGGATCGTAATACCTAGTGTACATGTCAAGATTGTCTTTAAAAGTTCTTTATAAATGTATAAAAAGCAAGTCAAATTTCAAAGGTTTTTTTTGCAGAAAAGCAATTTCCAACATTCAATGATAAAGTTCACTAAAACCACTTAAAAGTATCCTTTGAACGAGAACAGAATTCAAATCCGACATTTAAGTTTGGAATTGTCACCTAGGAAATTTCAGAAAACTATTTAGGTGATAAATCTGAAATTAACGGATGGATTTGAGTTTCTCTTTTCGCTTATAAATTAGGTAAACGATGCCTTAGTTTACCTTCAGGTCGTATGTTTAACATTGCTTCTTATAAAAAAAGGTAAAATTTGATTCGCATTTTACGAATTTACTGAACACTTTTTAATGAAAACTCGACGATATGCGGTAGATATTACAATTTAAGACTGTACTGTCGAGATTTTTTTAATGAAATTCTGAGTAGTTTTAGCAAAATCGCTGACGCCGTTTAACCTGTGATTCTGCTTTACCACTGTTAGGTGCCTTAAGGTTCCAGCATTGCAACAAGTTACGGTTTGAGACTTTGTCTGCCGAAATGCTATAAAATCCTTCACTTGTCTCAGCTTCTTTATGATTCGTAATGGAACTAGCATAAAAATACTCGACAATTATTGGTGAGAGATAAAAATAATAATACAACGATACGATTCGGATAGTGCTTTCGGTCAAACTTGGACCAGAAAACGCATCGTTTGGTCCGTAACCCATGATTCGTACCACGGATCGGGATCCATGAGTGTGATCCATGACCAAGGATTAACTTTTCTCATCACCATCGTTTTAACTTGGTCACGGATCCATGGATCACTATCCAACCATGTCGAGGTACGAGTAACGGATTATGAACCCAGCATCTTGGGTACGTAACATTATTTGTACTTTGGGTATTTGGTATTATTGGGTATTCGTACTAAACATGAAGCTCCGGACCATGGATTTTTTTCTCATCACTGATATTAATACGTTCTTCTTTATTGGGGTCTTTAGAATGCGTTATCTTATGTGATCCGAATTGACGATCTTACTAAATTTCGCCGAACTCGATTGCATATTTTTAAACAGAATGTAAGTACTAGTCAGGCTAGAAACGCAAAAGAAATATGTGATGACCTAAGTCGTCACGTATTATCAGGAACCACGTAGAATCTCCAAACCAGTAGGGATGATAATCGGTAGATGATGAAGGCTGCTTTGAAACATGTAGGAAGGAAGGAAGATTCTCTCACATTTTCACGCGTGTAATGAAATCCCATTGCAGATACTGCGTTATGCATTTTTTAAGGCCAAGAATGGAAAAGTATGGAGAGAGTAATAAAATAAGTGAAGCCAGTATCCCAGAGCGACTGCAGCTTAATCCGGAATAACTAGAAGGTTGGTACAGCCATAAAACTTTACTTAGCGACTTACAAACGTGTGTATTATTAATAAGGTCTCGGGTTTCGAGTTTTGTGTAGAATCAAAGGATAACGAGGGATACGCAATCTCTAAGGTAACTGGAATAGTAGAGGATAACATCACACTTGGATTGGTGACCAAAATTACCGGTTTAGTTTCCCTACCTTTAGCGAACCATAATTTCCGATCTTCCATCACTACGAACGCATTACCTTTATATTTCCAAGACAACTTAACTGAAGGATGAATTTACGCATGATTCAAGCATGACTTCATGAACAATTGTTTACCCAAAGGTAGTTCTATTTCTCTAACAGGCTTCAGTGGCACGCAGCAGGTTAATTAGACCCAGATCTCTGTACCTTCCCACGTGTTTACCCCAGATATGGAAGAGCAAGGTCGTACGTACGTTCTAGGGTAAAATCGTGGGTTACTTAGTTTTGGAAAGGAATAGACCATTTCCATTTTCAGAAAATTTTTAGACCATTAATCACATGCTAAACATCAGCGAGATCGCAAAATGTACTCAGTACTTCATTAAACAATCTCAACTGTAAAGTTTTCGATTGTAATGTCTAGTGCACATCGTCGCAGATTTTCTTTTTAAAGCTTTTAATCAATTTGTAAAGCGAATCTATGTTCTTCTCTTTTTTTTTTAAAGCAATTTTACCTACACGACCTCCAGGTACGTACACTGAAACACCGTTTACCTAATTTATAGGCAAAAATGGAATTATCCCCTTAATAGTTTCCTGAAACTTCCTCGGTGACATCTAATTCCTAGGTGACATAAATGACTAATTAGGATTCCGTTTTATGGTAAATACTTCAAATCGGCTCTAGTGAACTTTGAGATCAAATGTTTGAAGTTGCAGTTTTTCGAAAGACAAATTAAATCGACTCGCTTTTTACAAGTTTGCGAAGAAATTTGTGAAAGAAATTATCGATAATGTGCACTAGATATTACGATCTACAACTTCACTGTCGAGATTGTTTAATGAAATACTGAGTCATTTCGGCAAAATCGCTGACGCCGTTTAGCACGTAATTCGCCTATCTTCCCCACCAAGTATTGTAAGCCAAATTTCAGTTATAAGAACTAACTGGCCTAGCAGGGTTGTTCACAAACTTAGCAAGTTGTAATGTACATATCCCCAAAGCACGACTTGCAATGACGTAAAGCGAGCGACTGCACGCTGTTTAGTGTCGTTTTCCCCCTCTTTCAGTTTTCGGGCAATATTCTATTCGGAACTGGTAATGAATTATTCAACGTGAGGGAATTCTCAGGTGTGAAGACAGAACATGTAGAAACGAGGAAGAACGGGAAAATCAGCAGGGTTCCTGAGTAAATAAACCTAGTATTGAAATTATTACTGGGCGATAGACTACAATTGTTTCGATTAACAAGCCCACGCACTCGCTTCAGGTATTGCATCGACTAAAACTCCAGCAAGTTTCAGGTTTTCTTCCCCTTGGCGCCGCAAAACGTCATAACAACGGCATAAATTTTGCTTCACGTTATAGCTTGACAAAAGAGGAAAAAGAGATGTTTGGAAACTGGTACTACGTTAGGCTGCTATATAACACCAGTCCAGTGGAAAATCACATCAAAGAACGAAAGCTGTGAAGTTTTCTTTCCTTTAGAAGAAATGCCATCATCCGCAAAATAACGTGTTTTCGGTTTATTTTTCAACTACATGCCAAGCATTTTATAGCGTATTGCTACCACGAAATATGGTTTCATTGGCCTGTAGAGCTTCCTTTACACACCTTGTATACTTTTGTTGTTGTATTTTTTCGTTTAATTAAAAGCGTTTTATATAGCATAGCTCGAGTAGGTAAACCCCACAAACCACCACATAACCCACTACAGTGGAAATCGGTTAACGAAATCGAAGAGACCAGAAATTGTTCGTCTTAACTGAATTTCGTTTTAACCGTACCATGCGAAAAAACACACTTGAAAGTCGCGAAAACAGAGACAGTATTCAAGTTTACACACCTACACCGGCAGTTTATTACAGTATAAATTATATTACGTTTGGATTTCTATTTATTAACATTTAACATACGTATCCATAAATTCTTTAAAAATATTAACTTTTTTGTGAAAAAAACTCGGAAATTTTCGTTTATAAAGTCTTTTTTATTACCATGTTATCGACATATGTTTCTGTGTCGTCAAATGTTTGATTGATTTCGCCGTTAGAGCGTTAAAATTACATTTAAAATCTGCGCAAACACTTGAAATACTGCCGCAATTCTGTTGTAGTGGGTACAGGAGCTGGAAAATTGACATTGTCGTCATTATTACTATCTCCAAATCTTTAAAACCTGACATTTCTTCTTTTAAAGCGTTCAAGCCTGTCTGAATTTGCGGTGAATTCAACTCCCATTTGAGTTGCATCCACACTAGCTTTTTCCATTAACACCTAGCTTGTTTAATCCAAGAAAAGCAATGCAGCCTCCAAATCTTCGTGTTTGGTTTTCTCGTTCTTTTCCTATCTGGCTCGAACATACTGCGCCCATCGATATTGCTAGAATTGCGTCTCTGTTCTTTTACAGTTGTTGACACGTGGAGTTTTCGATCCGCGATTTTCATCTGCGATCAGCTGAAAGAAAGTTATTTTGTCGGTCTTCCGAGAAGTTTTCTGTCATAACCGATATTCTGTTCATCTTAAGAAAAGAAAAACATATGTAAATAGATAGGATTTTGTCGGGACTGTAATGTTTCTTTCGTCTTAGCCAATTTTTAATTGTAACAGTTTTCGTCTTAACCTTTTTCCACTGAATTTAATTCTTACAGTGGTAGACTATGACATCGTCTATAGTCAGTACAAAATATTCCAGTACTTCAACCCAATCCTACGCAACGTAACAAACAGATCTCATCATTAACCAGTGATTACTTCAGAACTTGGAAAACGTAATCGTAATGTGCAACGTAATACCGAACATTACGTGTGCTGCGCAGATCAAGAGTGGTTTTGGATGAATGGAAGCATAATTCCGGAATAACTCAAGAAATGTTATTTATCTACGGGGTTTTTCTTTCCGTAACAAGACACCGAGCGTAGCTAGGTTGCAGCACACAACCCCAGAGAAATATTTCGCAATTCGTCCCAGTGAAGCAGAGTATAAAATGCCTCTAAACTGAGAAACTGACATTTCCTACCTGTCGGATCTGTCTTAACTATTTATCGGATCTGTCTTAACTATTTCTAACATTTTCGATTATTCACTCTTGTCAGTTGTCAATCTCTAAATTGACTTGCTAAAGGGTTAGATGACAATTCTGTACTGAATGTGCAAAATTTATTCTTGGGTTTGGTACGTACAGTACAGGGAAATGCAGCCCTTGGCATGTCTTGAGACCTTAGAGTACTGCAAACTTGAAGCAGACACCGAAAATCCATTAACCGTACAAGTTAGGGTTGTCGTTGCCAATCTTGAGTGTACCTGCAGAAATAAGGGGGAAAATGTGGAAGGTAACGGATCTTGGCACACACTTGACATCTTGCATTTTCTCTTATTAAGGTACTTCGTCAAGCTGGTTTTACCCCGCCCAGTTTAGCACAGATACGTGTTATAACGAAGGTAGTTAAGGCGTTGACGTGCCAAATGGTCTCAACACGGTCTGGGTGTGATACTTTTGTCGTAAAGCAAAGAATAAAGAAGTCCTTGGTGATCTCCAGAGCGCTCTTTTGACAGTGTATCGGGCCGAGTTTGTAGCTCATAACCACAATAACACAGTCGTGAGAGCTGAGGGTTTTTTCTCCGCTATATCGAGTTAAAGTTTCCCAACGAGGTCGGCTTTCTAGCCAAATGCACTGTTTGGTTGAGCAGTAACGAGGGGCGCAGAAAAAGTCTCGGCCAAACTGCGATACATACGTAGCACAGCACAGATGTGGAGGACTCATTTGTTTGGATTATCTTAGCGAAGAAACGGCTTGACAAGCAGAGAGCACACCCAACTGTAGCACGAACCATTTCACCCCTTTGTGTATTGACAAGCTTACGTCCGGTTGAAAGGAAAAGAAAGAAATTAAACAACTTGAACTGTGATGATTCTTGGGATAAGAAAAAGCTGTAAAAATTCTTCCAAAAGAACTATCAAAGGATGTAATTGCACTTCTAAAGTTAAAAGAGGAGAAGGAAAGAACTAAGCCAATGTAATTTTCTCAGCTCTGTTTAAAGGGTCAAGTTGCAAGCCGACGGGGTTGCCAAAGTGGCACATAACTTAAAAAACGGGTCATTGAGCGTAATAGCCAGCGTATTGCAAGACACCGACGTCCTCTTCTATCAGAGGTACACTGTAAAAAAAGTTTGTAAAATTATAATACTTTTACAACTATTTTATTGCAATCCTACCACAATTTCCTTGTAAGTGGTTGTTAAGTAAATTGTTTTGCATTATTGCATGCATTTGTGTGTTTTTTACAACAATTTAACAGTAAAAAGAAACACCAATATATTTTTGTAAATATAATGTCACAAATGGTAAAAAAGCAAAAAGTTGTGGTTATTTTACTTAAAGTTAGTAGTAAAATTGCAATCGTGCGTGTTATTGACTTCTGACTTTTTTTTAAATATATGACTTTTATTTGTTATCTTACAACTTTATGTAATAGTTTCGATTGCAATAGTTGTTTGTAATTTTACAGTGCCATTGTATTTTAACAGTTTTATTTCTGAAAACTTCTCCACGGTAACAACTATGTATTTTTTATAATTTCGTTCATTTCGCGGAATAGTTATATTAGAAAGTCAACATTTTTGAAGATCACAAAATGTAAGTTTGATTGTTGCCAATAATGAATTTCAGCGCCAGCTCCCGCAGTGTATGAAATTCATTGTTGGCAAGAATGTAGGCTATAGCCCTGTGCGGTAGCGGGTAGTCCATGAGGTATTTGATTCTTGTCTTCGGAAAGAGTCAGTTCTTTCCCCCTTGCTCACACAGATTCATTGTTGTAATCTTATCAAACCAAAATACAACTTCGTTGGTAATTAAGAGCAAAAGTGTCTCTTCTTTTGCGCCTTTTACACGTAATTTCCGATCCCTTCACCAATTTCTAAGACGCTATAAGCTCGCCCTACTATACCATTTTGTTTTCCCTCCAACAAACCCACTTTGTTTGGTACTCTTGTGCTTGTGTTTTTTCCAAACGAAAATATCTAGTATGTGCAGTGTCAGTGAAGTTTTGTTAGTGTGTGATGTATGTGAAGATTCAATTTTTTTCCTTTTCTGTATTGTTTCTCGTTTGTGTTTTTTTACTGGCTTTTTATTTTATTTGTACAGTACAGTATGCACATTGCGATCTTGAATGTACATTACCAATGAAAGATCTAGCAAATGTGTTTTTTTTTCATCATGTTTAATTTGTTATCCTTGTGAAGTATTGTGTTTTCATTTGTATTTTACTGTATTTTTGTACTGATTGTCCAGTCATTTTAATTTTGTCCTCTATGTATTGCATGAAGCTGGATGTGGATTTTTGTTATGCCTTCCATCATGTTTTATTTTGCTTTCTCTAAACCTTCATTTCACTATGCGACAATGTGAAAAAATCGCAAGTGTTGTAAAAAAATGCTTTCAAAACGTTCTAATTTTGTATACGGGGTTTGTGCATTTTATGAGTCGATTTCTGAAAATTACAGACTGTGTACGACAAAATACAATACAATTATTTTAATCTATTTACCATTCCAGTCGTAAATTACACATGCTGCTGTAAAGAAAGTTTTTTTTGTAATTTTACAATCATGCTAGGGAATATGTTTACCGTTGTAATTGTAAATTTTACCACGATCTTTTTTTAAAAATAAATAACGAAAATATTAATAATTTAACAACAGAATATTCTGATCGCTTTTACCAAATGTTTTGTAAATTTACGATTACAGTTGTAACGAGTTTACAAAGAATATTGTAATACTCTTTACAAAAAATTGGTTTTAATGTGTTTTACCACGAAAGTTGTGGTTAAAATTGCTGCACAAAAGGTTGTTGTAAAATTACAATACTTTTTTTTTACAGTGTAGTCATAAACAACGACCAAGTTAGAAGATAACCCGTAGGAAAATTGAAGCGGTTATTTTGGAGTTAGAAGCATTATGCCAGCTGATTTATAGCAAGTTAGTGAACATAACCGCATTTTAACCTGCATTTTTTATACGATCAGCTTACGACTCAGGTTTACCTCAGTTAAAATCATATTAAAGAAAATCTACGGAAACTTCACCAAGAAATACTGCTTGAGTAAAAGCAACTATGTAAAAAATTATGTTCCACTGAAGAAAAACTGCAGTTCAAATCGGGCTGGTATTAACCGCAAGAAGAAACACCAATTCATAGGCTAACCTCAGTTCCGAGCATTCAACTTTTTTTTTCGTACGGAAATGCGGCTGCTATAATCTCGGCAATGAGTAACACCCTTCCGACATGACGTTTAGTCACATCGGAAAAGCAAGTAAACATCAGTGATAAAAGCCTAAACAGAAACGAAGAACGTAACAACGAAAGGAGTGCAAAAGGCTTCAGGTATCACATTTCTTTTTATACGCGTCTTGTCAATACAGTACATTGTCCATCCCACTTCTACCCTTGTCTTGGACATGCTGTTTGTCTTCGATGTACAACAGACCTTAGATACCAAAGCATAGTACATTTCGTAAGCCCGATCGGATCTCATGGAATTAGAATATCTATTACCTTTACCCACTCACTTTTATGGGTAAACCTGGGTAGAGGGGTTGCCCCTGACTAGTGCGAATGAATACGTATAATCACAAGGATTCTGTAGTCTATGGAAACTATAGTTTCCATAGACTACAGAATCCTTTGGATTATTTCTAATGGCACTAATCTAATGGCACTAACAACTTTTGAGCCTATAGGCTCATAATCTAATGGCACTAACAACTTTTGAGCCTATAGGCTCATAATCTAATGGCACTAATAATCTAATGAGCCTATAATCTAATGGCACTAACAACTTTTGAGCCTATAGGCTCAAAAGTTGTTAGCCTATAGGCTCAAAAGTTGTTAGTTGCCATTAGATTAGTCGTCATTTTGTAGTGTAATTGCTGTAGTAGCTTTACACTTTACGTCTCGGCTACTATAGCAATTACACTACAAAATGATGACTACGACTAAGAATAAAAAATGATCGTATCAAAAGAAACTATGACTAAGAAGGGAATCTTTGATCTACCCAATAGTTGGGCTAAAGTGATCGAACAAAAGAGTCCAAATGTTTCTGAAAAAATCGTTCCATACAGAGAAATTCACTTTCACATTTTCGCTAAAAAGGTGCGCGAACTCATTGAATGTCAGAATATGGCCCGTTTCTTGTTGCGAACATTTTATAACCGCAATTCTCATTACTGGAGTCGTATTTCGAGGAAGTCAGAGAGTAGCCACCTATAATCTTGTATAAACTTTTACTTTATTTACTTATCCTTAAATAGCGTTTTAAAAATTTTTCGCGGAGCCAATTAGTCCCGTTGGACAAGTCTGCGCTTTTAGGGTTTTTTTTACTATCTCGAAGGATACCATTAGGTTTTCGACCGAGTCGATCCGACGGCTAACTGGAAGTGACGTTTCTGCACACAAAAGCCGAAAAATTGTTTTCTGCCCGCGAATGTATACAAAAACAACGCTGTCGCCTGGGTTGGACCATGTAATGCATCATAGACTTTTATTAGGGGGAAAAAATGGATTCTGGTTTCTTGCGAGGCAAACAATGAGAATTGTTTACCCTTCTCGCTTTCCTTGGGCGAAAGACAAAAGAAGACAAAAGAAGTCGAAGGTATTCTCATTAACTAATAAAAAACGTGCCACGAATGGTGAGAATCACTATTGTATTAAAGACCATAATTCTTGACATGCCGTGAGTTGGGAGCATAGACGCTCTCTTTCTTCATGAGGTATGGAAGAGTCTTGATACCCGTCAGCAAGGGAGTACCAACAATCTAGTGCAGAAATTCCGTGGAAGGTCCAAAAGAGCGGGTTCTTTTTTTTTTGAGGTTGAGGTTGAGATTAAACGACGTTGGATCTTTCAAGAGATTCTTGGGTTGGATTCCTCGAACTCTTCCTTACTGGTCATTGTTTTCTTTTGTTTGACCTCTACAGTCCTTGACTGACGTCAGTAGCATCTTTGAATCGTGAAGAGGTTGTCTAGAAGGAAGCGACATTTTTTAACGGCAGAAAACTACCCAAGACTAACTAATAAACCTTGGCAAACTCTTTTTGTGTACCTAGTGACCTGTTTGACATCCAGCGTGTTGACACTGACGGCGATCGCCTGTGACCGATTTATGGCGGTCATGTTCCCCTTACGTGTGCGAATCACCCATTGCCGAACCAGTGCTGTCATCATGTGTGTATGGGTGATAGCTGTCATCGTTTCGTTGCCCTTTATGATCTACCGACAACTTTACCGAGTTCAGGTAAACATTACTTGTCATAAATCATTGTCGTCACTTTTGACCGAATAATTACGTAAACATCTGAGCATAGAGAAACTTTTAGCATCACACCGAATCGTAAGAATATGAAACAAAAGAAAAGGGAAATTCTTTAGCCTACAGATGTAATGTAATAGAAACTGCATCTGAAGTATTAAAGGATCAGGAGCAAACTTTTGAAGTATTCATACAACCAAAGGTGCATCGCGGAAGAGATGGGATGAAGAAAGCAATTAAAAAGTTTTAAAAGTGGTTCTATCTCGTTGCTATCGTCTTTAAATAATGAGTTGCTTTTACGCATCGTTCGTTTCTATCAACACCTTTGACTAATAACGCCAACGCGTGACTTAATCTCCTTAAGAATTCCGCTACTGAAAAGTCTATTCTAATACCGCCATGATTGATGATATGCTTGCCATGCCAAGTTTGGTTGAATGTATGGTGGTGTATATTTTACCTCGCTGGATCAAATTCCAATCTCAAGTTTATTAATCAGAAAAACCGTCAGGGGAATTCCCATAAAGATTTTGACGCTAGACAAGACGACATTATAATAAAGTGATAACAACAGGTGCATAATGATCCATAATTTTAAGCTGTTTTACTTTTAAAAGTCAGTCTTTCATGAATACCAAGCTGCCAAGTTGTTCTGTGTTAGTAAACGAAGCTGTCCTGTCCAAATGGGCTAGGCGAAAGCAACGAACTTGAAGCAATTATCTTGCTTTAATTGCTATCAGCATCAACTGCAATCCATCCAAGCGAATGCTTGTCATTGACCACCTGCGAAGTGTTTGGCAGATGTACAATTCTGCAGAAATATTAAAGATTAAATAAATCTACTCTCCAGTGTCATCATGTTACGAGAAATGGTGAAATGTTAACGTGTGTCTAGAACACTACTGTATCGAAATGGAACTCATCCATAATACAAGGAATCTTGATGTTCGTGATACTTCCTTGCCACGGGAAGAAAACACATCACAGTTCACTTAGATATTTTTGGTCCCTTCTGAAGTATTAAACTATGCGTGTTGTAGCTGTATAGCCTGGTAGTGCATTGTTAATATTCCGAAGCGTATTAGGCGAGCTTCCTCACAGCATTTAAAGCCATTCGAGACAAATATAATCAATGGAGAGCCTCGATTATTGCAAAGCCCAGACTGTAAAAAATTTTGCCCAGTTTTTGGGCAAAAATTGCCCTAGAAACGCGGGAAACCAGATTAGCGCAATTTTGCCCCTAAAACTGGGGGGTGAGTGTCTCGACCTAAAGATGGTATATCGGTCCCCAAATACTTATGTATTTGAATCCCTAAGAAGTGGTAATATTTTTCCCTAAAAATTCGTGCTTATTGGCCCCCAAAAATGAGAGTACACTGTTAAAAAAATCGGAGCATCTGAATACCTAAAAGCTGGTAGATAGGACCCCTAAAAACTCGTTTCGGTCCCTTAAAATCGCTAGTATCGCCCCAGAATTTGGCAATTGTATCCTCCTACATTAGGTGCACGGAAGACCAAAACTTGGGAGGCTTAGCCCCAATATTTGGCAATATGCCCATAATATAGCCAGTTTTTTTAATTAGAGGTCGCACATGAAACTGTATTTCGACTGTTCTTTTTTCCTTAAGAGAACAGTTTTCTTGTACATTACAGAACATGGAAACCCTGAATCGGTACATAGGACATGCGAACATAATTGGCTTCTTACACATGCATCTTACATACATGTAGTTTTACACATTTTATACATACATCATACATAGTTTTGCACATTTTGTACACGTTTTACACATACATCTCGTCATCTTTACACATGGTTCAAAGTAACACGGGTCAACTTCTAAAAAGATCCTTTGGAAAGCCTCCTTGAAGGTCACAGAGCATTTGCGATTGATTACATTTTCCACTGGAGCAAAAGCAACTACTAGTTCTTTATTCTATCAGTAGCAGCACTGTTTTACATATCTTTAGAGTAACTTGAGTGTTTGAAACCTGTAACAACTGAAAACACAACTGACAACTGAAAACGTTGGTCAAACGTCTGCTCGAGAACTGGGGGGGAAGGGTGGGCGGGCGAAACGATTTGAACCCATTGGCCTGGGCATAGGGGCGAACGACTTGTGTATTCGGTGGCGTGGGAAAGGAGCCCAAGACCCTTAAAACTTGCTACTGGGTTTTGGGACAGCTAACCAAAAACTGGGAAGACGTTGCCAATAATTCGGCGAGTATCCCGAATTTTATGTAAAAGCTACCAACTTTTTTATTTCCTTAAGAGACAAGTTCTCTTGCACATTACAAGCCAGCATCAAACACAAATTGCACGCGTGAAACGAAT